>CM071935.1:75352938-75414901 GCA_016081115.2 Rehmannia glutinosa
CTCTGATGTAGAGGTGAAAGGAAAAATCGCGGTTCTTGTCGAATCTTTGCACATAACAGACTAATTTCAAATGGATTTGAAGAAGCAAAAATTCAATAGCCGCATCCACAAGGACATAAGAATAAATGCCCTTATCAGTGTTATTTGCAATCTTTAAAGGCATTATGGTTAATGAAGAAAGAGATTTGAAATTGAAGAAAAAGCAAATTCGATTATGTGTGATATCTCAAAGTCTTGTGCAATCCTTCAAATCTGTGTTGATTCAAGAACAAAAGCATATTGATGGTGAGATATCATTTTCAAAGATCATGTTGAAAAAAAGACATCATTTTTGGAATCATCTCAGGCGATAAAAGTTTGTGACAAGTTCTCAAACCATTATGAGTCAAGATTTGAAGAACTCAAGCATGAGTTAGGGACTAATTGGTTGACCTCGAGGATGATCAAGAATAGATATGAAAGATGGAAAAATAGACCAAGTACGATGGATTCGATCAAGAATCATTTGTGTCGGAAGAAGTCTTAACCTATCTCAATGTTAGCTCATTGAGTCACTAAATGGCTGATAGAAGAAATGGTCAAAGTTGTATATCAAGCTCATTTATAAGCAAAGTGACATTACGATCGTTTTTACTAAGCGGGAATGTTTTTAAGGATGTATGTCGGCATAATAATGATGGAGTGAGTCAAAAGGCGGTAACCATATGATTGGATATAAATGCTGCCCATTAACGATGCAATTTAGAGGAAACCATCGACCGTTGATCTGATCAAATTTCAAAAACCAGAAACCCGTCCTTTCATAAACCATATTTATACGGTTTTCAATCCTTTCTCTCTCACTTTTTCCTGGTGTTAATCTCTTTTCTCAAGCAAAAAAGCAAACTTTTCTCTCAAAAAACCCTGGACAAGTTCTCAAAGTCGGATTACCAAGTTTCCTTAATAAAACATTCAAAAATGGCACCAACGCATGATGCTAAGCTCGCGAAGCAAATCCACTGTATGACAAGGTGGACTTTGAGGGGATGATAAAAGAAGTTAGGCGTAAAACCACTTGTGAAGAAAAATACTTGAACAAAATCGAAATCATGTGTTGCATTCAAGAAAAACCTTTTCTAACGATAGAATATCATGGCGTATGTTGAAGAAGTTGCACAATTCTATGAACTTGAGTTCGGAAGGATGAAGGGATTAAGTGCGATGATTCACAATGGACTCTCGGTGATATCAAGACTAAGGACCTTGAGAAGAGTTGTTTAGCTTCACTCGGAAGCGCATGCTGGGATATATATGAAGGAAGAGGTCAAAATCATGAAGAAATTGGCCATAACCAAGTGTCTTTGATAAAATAGTATATCTGAGGGAAAAAGATCAAGGCTGGATATGAAGGGCGATTATCATAAGAAGATGGATATCATCGCCAAGAGTGTAAGACATGAAGTAAAGATGAATCATTTAATCAACTCCCGAGCAAGCATGATCGTCATTTGTAATCATGGAAGAAAAAGGAAGATCAATTGGGCAAGTCGATATGCGGGGCTTTCTGCGAGCGTTAGCGGCAAAAATTTCAAGGACTAAGATTCGATGGATCCTTTGGAGGATCACTTTATGGCTAGTTATTGGCCGGCTATTGGAGGGTTAAGGGCAAAGATTAGACATGCAAAAGTGTTTCCATGTTAAGCAAGAAGATGTTTAGAGCTAACCTCCGACAGCGCCTGAAGAAAGGTGTTTAAGGGCGGTGAGGTGAGGAGAATCGGTGACCTGTTGATACAAGCTGTTTCCTTCCTCAAGAAGAAAGTATGCGAGGTGCGAGAATAAGTTGATGCGGCAAAAAGGCAACTAGGCCGATACCTGTCCACTGCAACGGCCGTGTCAGTCCGCTAAGTAGAGGCGGAGAAACCATATGATTGAATACCTTCTCCGAGAAAAGAAAGAAACTGCCAAGCCCGAAGAAGGAAAGCTCCTGAAACAAAGACAAGATGAAGGCCCCTGCCCCAAGAATCTAAAGAAAAGAAGTCTCCGAACAAAGAGTGAGGAACAAGAAGAGAAGAAGAGCGGGATTCCGGCTTAAGAAGGCGTTTGAGCACCGGTTACTCGGGACTGCAAATTGAAATGTTGGAAGAAGTGTAGTCTCCCGGAAGGTGTTGGACCTCTAGCTAATTTCGGATCTTTCTGTTCAAAGTCCCCACAAACCATGTTTTGACATGTCGTTTCTAGCGGCAAATGTTTGTCCTCACTAAAGGACAAGAAACTATGATCAACCGGATAGTGATGTGTCTATCTCCACCAGTAGCAACCTCGGATCTTTCTATGTAATCAAAAAGAAGATGCATCTAAGTTGTAAAGGTAGGAAATCATAGGAAATTTAAGCTATCCTTTGATACCATGTAAGAAAGCTCCCGAGTTGTCGCGAGGCCGCGTTGCAGCTCTTTTTAAAGCCCATTGTGAGGAACTAGGGATCTTTGGAAAAATACAATCCCCCTCGTTGTTGGATTTGCCGGATCTACTCCGGTCTTGCAGCCTATGTCAGCTAAACTTCCTAAGTTCTGACGCCAACTTCTTGATTCAAGCGTCGCGTCAAGCCTCTCTCGGCTGCCCAACAACTACACCTTGAAATTCCGGTATATTTACCTCGATCCCGGCCACATCAAACTTACCGCTTGATTTTGGTCATCAAGACAACCCTCACAAACAATTTCTCAATTGCCTTTCGATTCGGCCCTGGCAACCTATCCGCTAAAGTGATTCGAAGAAAGAATTGTGTTGAATCAACGTACACCTTCATCCTTCCAGATCAATTTTGCGACCTGATTTTTAGCCACCCGAGTTCAATCCTGTCACCATTCAAGGCATTTCTCAAGACAAATAGAGTGGTTTGAAACCTCCAAGCTCGTCTACCAAAGTCTTCTGGTGCTATAATTGTGGAATTCAACCTCACTTTTGCGATGAGTTGTGGAATTCTATTGTTTAGATTTTGATGAATGCCATGTAAAACTTAGAATAGAAAGTTGGCTCCCCAATTCTTGCTTTGAAATGTATTGTAACAATTAAGTGGCCAAGGCGAGAGTTAAATCGGCCTACGCTCAACTTACATATGAAGACAAGCTGGAGGCTTGAAGGAAAACTTCCGTGAGGCAGTGAGTACTCGAAAAAAGCGACGCAGGAACTTCATTGAAGAAGCGGTGAGATCGGTAGTGGAACATCGGTCAAGTCAACTCAAAAGAAGCCAAGTCTCAAGGAAGTGTGAGAAGAGTCATCGATGATTGGAAGGCGACTCTAAGTCACAGGGAAAGCGAGGAAATGCGGTCAAGTCGAGATAAGCGTAAAAGAACCGTTGCCGAGAAATCAAGAGATTTACTTAAACAAGTAATATCTCCATACTACCTTTCTTGGAGTGCTCGATCCCCGAGGAAGCGTGCAAAAAGAAATGAACGATGGGAAGCACTGCACCGTGTCGAATTGAAAAGGTGATAAAACATTTCATACGAGGAAATGGCAATTCGAAGCGCATACAACTATTCGGTTGCAAAGTGATTTTCAAAAATGAGCTATCTCTTCAGCGGGCAAATTTTTGAAAGTTCACTATAAAAAGTGAGGAGTTTGTTTGAGAAAAGGATGAATGACACACGTGAGATATACAAGCTTATCAAAAGCTGAAACATTCTCAATCCTCAAGCCTACACTCTGAAGTACATCAATCGACACTTTTGTGAAGGAAGAGAACTTCAATCGAGTTGAAGAGGAAAATCTGAAAACAAGGGGTCTACATTCAAGAAGGATTGTAGAAAGGTTCAAAAAGTGAACAAGTCTTAAGCTTTTGGAGGGCTTCGTGATCAAATCAAAGTGCTTGAGCAAGTGGTTGTGTATGCGAGAAAAGCTAACTGCCTGTGAAGAAGGTGAGTCGTCACGAGAAGCCGGTGAGTGATCAAGGCGTCTCGGTGAGTCCCAAAGGATCAAGTCGGTTTTGTTGTGATCAAGACTTGTATACGGGTATTACCACTTTGTAAAGCTGATCATTACTTAGTGGATTCCTCCGGGAGTTGGAGAAGAGAGGTAGTAGAAGAATTACCCCATCTTGAACCTCTATAAAAACTTTCTTTGTGTCATTTACATTTCTGACATTTAAATATACGCACTTTTAATTGCTTATATCTGTGATAAATTTGCTATCCATTTGATAATTATAAGTCTTAAATCAAATTTGTAAAAACTTGCTTAATCAAACTTAAGGGTGTTAAGTCTCATTGAAAACAAAACCACGGTTGAGTGAATTATAGCCAGCGGTGAGTTACTCTCTACTTATTTCTCGGTGAGTCGTTGAGAGATTAACTCTTGAGTGACTAATTCATTTATCCATCAAGGACACAAGGTTGTGTAGAACTCTGTAGATTTAAAAGGCCTAAATCGAAAATTTGGTAAGGTTTATTCAACCCCCCTTCTAAACCTTACACTTACACCCCTCAGGACTACAAGTGGTATCGGAGCGGTTGGTTCATTGAACCCTCATGGCAGTTCTTGAACTAGATCTCAAACTTTTCAAAAGTCGCTTTAGTACTTAAGCTTTCAAAACTCTTTTCTATCATTAAAAGTTATTATCATGGAAGCAAATCTAACACGCATTCCTATGTTCACTATTGAAGAATTTGATGATTGGAAAATTCGTATGCGACGGCTCATCTATCGGCATTACATGATGAGATGTGGATAGTGATAGAAGATGGGCCTCTGCAAATATTAAAGGTGAACATTTGTCATGCGAAGGTTCGGTGAAGGGGAAGAAGATCGGCTCCCCGGACCGGTCATGGTTGAAAAACCAAGAAGCGAGTGGACAAATGATGATGAGAAAAAGATACAACACTGGACAATGTAGCCAAGGACATTCTTTACAAAACCTTGGACAAAGCCGTATTCAATAAAGTGAAATCTTGCAAAAGCGCTAAGGAAATGCAGGACAAAGCTGACATTGATTTGTGAAGGCTCGAGCAAATCAAAGAAAACAAACTTTCGGTGGCATTTGTACAAAAATTTGAGAACTTTAAAATGATCTCGGGAGAAAACATGGATCAAGCTGGATGCTTCGGTTTGAGAAATCACAAATGGTGTCTACACTTGGAAAGGAATATACACGAGAAGAAATGTGTATGAAGATCTAAAAAGTCTTCGGTGAATGGGAGATGAAGGTCATGGCATTAAGACGCTCCATGGACCTATCAAAGACATCCAATCATGAGTTATTCTCGGACCTCAAAGCCTACGAGTTTGGTGAGAAGGAAAGACGAGGAAGAGGGTTTGTACCCAAAGCATTTGCTCTAGTTGTCAAAGATGGAAGGAAGTGAGGTCAAAGAGGCAATTGACCCGGAAGAAATAGCCACGATGGTTAAAAGATTTAACAAGTTCTTTAACAAGAACTACAAGAGGAAAGGGTGAATCCTCGAGAAGACACTCGGCTCCTCCAAATCAAGGGATGATAGGCCAACCAAGAACAGATCATCAACAAGTTGAGTATCAAAGGGTGACAACTCAAGAATAGAAAGAGGTGATCAAAAGGCTGAATATCTATGTTGGAATTGTAGACAACCAGGTCACTATGCTATTATTTGCTCATATCTGTAGTCAACAAGTGCGAGAAAGCGAAGAAGAAAGAAAGGTCTTGAGAGAAAGAAGACAAAGAGAAAAAAAAGGCAATGATAGGCTGCGAGAAGCTGCTATTTGAAACGACCAAGTCGAGGAGGCAGTGACTCGGAAGAAATGATGCTGACTACAAGTGACTACGAAGAAGAAGCTTTGATGCGCTTAATGGCAAAGAACAAGATCAAGAAGATGAGGTGCGATCTAACTCAACAAGCTCGGACACTAGTGATAGTAAGTTGTGACACACACACTTCATCACCCAGCTGATCTTTATGATTCATTAGGCAAAATGATGAAAGATTTTGAGCACATTAAAACCTCACACACTTTATTGAATGAGGAAAACAGCCAACTCAAAAGTCAAAACTCAAAGTGACTAAGGAGGTGAGTACTCTAAGTCAAATAGGTGATGAGAATAAAAGTTTAAAAAGTGAAAATGCTAAATTAATAAGCGAAATTCTTTGCTATAGAAAAGAGGGAGAATGACCTCAAAAATGTTATTGCCTCATTCACTAAGGCATCTAAATCATTGGATGATCTTATTATGAGTCAAAGAAGAATGTGGAGACAAGGCAGGGCTTAGGATTTGATTCCTTTGTGCCATGTCAAACCTCAAAAGTAATTTTGGAAAAAGGATCTTCAAGTCATGAAGAGTCGAAAAATCCAAAACTCTAAATGTTGCACACACTTTCAATCAAAGCACAATACTAAGCAAAGCTGGCCTTGGTTACAAAGGAAAAGGAAAACGGCCGATTGAGAGTCTTTGAAAGGGCGGTGAGAAGAAATTCGGCCGAGTCCTCGGCGGACTCAAGCAGAAAATACTCTGTAAAGAAGAAGCGAGCTACCAAAAATCGAAGAAAACTCATAAAAGAAATACATATGATGGGAATGGTAGAAAATATCCAAGCAAGTATTTGGAATAATGTGAACTATCGGCTAGACTTATGGAATACAAGCCCAAATGGCAAAGGCCTAGAACTCAACAAAGGCCATTCCAAAAGCATAAGAGCTTTCATCGGCACACATATGCACCTAGGCACTACACTCAAAGACACCACAATTACCCAAGAAAGGCAATTGCTAAAAACATATGCGGCATACGGACAAAAAGGCAATTTGTATGAACTAGAATCCCAAGCAATTTGCAGGATTAATTATGATTATGGCAGCGATAGATGGCAACCTCTTAGAGTCAAATCATTTGGCTATAGGTTGGTTGGATCATCTTATAATTCTAACCCCTCGGGACCGGACAAGAATGGGTACCTAAAACTTAATTTCCTTGATTGCGGGTTCAAGGAGCAGTGAGTGCAAGGAACTGGTACATGGATAGTGGTACATTCCGGACATATGACGAGGAAATAAAGAAATCTGTCAAAATTCAAGGAAGTCAAAGGAGCAAAAGTCATATTTGGAGAAATGAAGCTCTGGTGAAATAAGAGGCATTGGATCCATCGGAGGAATGGTTTAGAAATCACGGATGTTGCATATGTTGAAGGACTAAACTTCAATTTACTAAGCATCGATCAACTCTGTGACAAGGGCTACAATGTTGGATTCAACATGGGAATATGCCAAATCAAAAATGTTGAATCTAATGAAGTTGTCTTTGCAAGGATGTAGACAGAAAAATATGTATGTAGTGGATTGGTCATTGCAACACCCAGACACTGTCTACTAGCAAAAACCAATTTGAATCAAGTTGGTTGTGGCACAAAAAGCCTGAGTCATCTGAATTTCAAAGCGATCAACAAACTAGCAAGAAGTCATCTTGTGGAAGGACTTCGGACTCGGTATACAAGAAGGAAGTATATGTGATGCATGTCGAGAAGGAAAACAAATCAAGTCGTCGTTCAAAAGAAAAAGACATGTCCATCCTCAACAAGAATATTGCATCGCTTCATATGGATCTATTTGGAGTGGAACCGGCAAGCATAAGTGGAAAGAAATACACCTTGGTGGTAGTAGATGACTACTCAAGATATACATGGACAATATTCATGTGCAAGAAGAAAGAAACTCTACAAAAGCTACCCACGGTGATGAAGAGGATACAAAATGAGAAGAGTCAAACCATTATCAAAATAAGATCGGATAGAGGCGAGGTTTGTCAATGGAATAATAACTTCGATCTTGTATTGAGAATGGTATTGGTCATGAACTATCGGTGCAAGGACTCCATGAGAATGGAGTTGCGAAAGAAGAGCAGAACCCTCAAAAGAAGCGGCAAGGACCATGTTAGGTGGCGGGGGTTACAAAAAGATTTTGAAATTTGAAGCAATCAACACGACTGCTACACCCCAAGCAGGATGTATGATAAATAGGCGGTGACAAAGACTCCTATGAGATCGGGTGGAAGAAAACCAAATGTTGCATATTTGAGGATATTTGGATGTAAATGCTTAAATCACAATAATGGCAAAGACAACACTAAAGGCTTTTGATGCTAAAGGCTGATGAGGGTATCTTCTTAGGATACTCAATTTGAAAGCAAAGCCTCTGAGAATACTCAACAAAAGAACTATGGTTCTGAAGAATCCATTCATGTAGTATTCGATGAGCGAACATAAATGGGAAGACATTGAAGAGTCGGTGATAAGTGAAACATCAACCTCGAGAGAAGAGTCCTATCTTTGAAGGTAGGCGGGGATTATCAATTGAGAAGAAGATGAGATAATTTGAATCTCAAAAGCGGTGGAAAATCTGCGGTGAGTGATCACGAAGAGGCGACCCACGCAACACGGTTTGCAAGTCGTGAACCCAGCTAACTTCAATCAACTTTGATGTAAGATGGTGAGAGACCATCCACGAGAACTTGTCATTGGAGATATAAGAGAAGGCGTCAAGACAAGATCGAGAACTCAACAAGAAGCAATGTTCACATGCTTCATCTGAATAGAGCCCAAAAGATGTGTCACAAGCATTGGATGACACACATTGGATTCAAGCTATGCAAGAAAGAGTGAATCGGTTTGAGAGAAATAAAGTATGGGAATTAGTACAAAGACCCGTACATCAAAATGTTATTGGAACCAAATGGGTATTGAAATAAGATGAGCGAGGAAGGCTACGTGGTAAGAAACAAAGCAAGATTGGTAGCCAAAGGATATTGCCAAGAAGAAGGAATAGATTTTGATGAAACATTTGCTCTGTAGCAAGATTGGAAGCTATAAGGATGTTTCTTGCCTATCTTTGCTCACAAAAATTTCATTGTATATCAAATGGATGTAAAAGTGCATTTCTAAATGGTTTATTGGAAGAAGAAGTGTATGTTGAACAACCTCCAGGGTTTGAGCGAGAGAAGACTCTTGGAGACAAAGTATACAAACTCAAAGAAAGCCTGTATGGATTGAAAGCAGGCACCGAGCATGGTATGATACCTGTCACAATTCTTGAAAATGGATTCACAAAAGGAAAAGTAGATAGAACACTTTTGAGAATTCAAGACAAGAAGAGTATCTTGCTTGTTCAAATATATGTGGATGACATCATTTTTGGATCCACTAACAAAAAATTTGTGTGAAAAATTCTCAAACCTCATGCAAAGTAAATTTGAAATGAGCATGATGGGGAAGCGACATTCTTCCTTGGACTTCAAGTGAAGCATTTGAAGGATGGAACCTTTATAAGTCAAACAAAATACACGGAGATTTAATGAAGAAATTTGGTATGGAGGAGAAGTCTTACGTAAAAATACCAATGAACACATCGATCAAAATGGACATGGATGCGGATGGCAAGCACAGTAGATCAAACAAGATACTGAGCACTTATTGGATCAACTGCTCTATCTCACGGCTAGCGGGCCGGACATCACCTTTCTTTGTAGGTGTATGTGCAAGATTTCAATCTGCTCCAAAGAAAGCCATATATTGCGCAGCTAAGAGAATATTGAGATACTTAAAGGAAGCAAGAAGTAGGCTATGGTATCAAAGGAAGGTGGATTCAAGCTAATTGGCTATTGAGACTCGACTATCTTTGGATGCGAGTGGACAGGAAAAGCACTTGAGGCACATGTCAAATGCTTAGGAGAAACAGGACTAATTTCTGGTTTAGCAAGCAAAATTCAATAGCCACCTCTCGGTGGCGAGAATACATAGGCTGCGAGGCATTGTTGTTGTGCCCAAGTCTATGGATGAGGGCGGTGAGAGATTATGAAGTTGAAGAAAAAGAAATTCCAATCATGTGTGATAACACAAGTGCATTGCAATCACTCAAAATCTGTGTTGCACTCAAGAACAAAACATATTGATGTCGAGATATCATTTCATAAGAGATCATGTTGAAAAAGAAGGACATTATCTTGGAATATATCTCAAGCGACAAACAATTGGTGACATCTTCACAAAACCATTATGTGAGTCAAGATTTGAAGAACTCAAACATGAGTTGGGGCTAATTGAGCTAGGTGAGACACGAGAAGAATCAAAGAAAAGGAATGGAGCAGGAAAGAAGGTGAAAAAAAGAGTGAAAACAAAAATAAGCTCGATTAAATCAATTTTGTATTCGGAAAATCGGCTATACCAAGTCGGTGATATTTGAGTCACTAAGAAGAAATGTGAAGCGAGTTAAATCGGCTAAGAGATAATTTGATTAACTTATGAGCAAAGTGACAAAAAGCGATCGTTTTTGACTTAAGCGGGAATGTTTTAAAGAACGCGTCGGCATAATGATGATGTCTACGGACATAAAAAGTTTGCACACAAGCCTATGATTGGATATAAATCTTTGCCGCATTAAATACGAGACATGAAGCTGCTCAATATCGTGCGAAATCAAGCCGTTGATTTCGATCACGATTCAAAAACGTCTGCCGCGTCCTTTCATAAACCATATTTAAACCATTTAAATCCGTTTCTCTCTCACACTTCTAAAAGCTGTTCAATCTCTCTCTCTCAAAAAGCAAAGGCAAATACTCTCGAAACCCTATCAAACTTCAAATCAAATTTGAACTTTTCCTTGAAATTATTCGAGAAATGGCACCAACGTATGACTTTACCAAGTTGGGAAAACAAATCCCACCGGTTCGGCCAAGTGGATTTCGGAATGGTGAAGCGGTCAAGCGACACCCTGGTGAAGAAAATCGCGGAGAAGTTAAGCGTCGGGGCTGAAACCGTTTCTAATTTGGAATATCCTATGACCTCGTGGAGGAGGTCGCACAATTCTCGTGAATCTTTGAGATTCACGATGAAGGAATCAAGTCATCTGTTCACGGGAAGCGGTGACTATCACGCGAGATTTGGTGAATATTGCTCACTACCCCGGAGGAGCATACGAGATCAAAAAGGGATGTAAACTTGGTGACGCATGGAAAAGAAATAGCCAAGTCGGCGTTTGACAAAATAATATACCACGACAAACAAGAGGCTATTTGAAGGAGGATTATCACAAATTGTTGGACATTGTTGCCAAGTGTATCGACATCAAATTTGGCGACTTTGACCAAGCTGTCAAAGGCAAAATTGATTGTGATGGCTGCAATAATCGAAGAAAAGAAGATAAATCAGGCTGAGTTTATCTCACGGATTTCTGCGAGCGTGGGGAACAAGTCCTTCAAAGAAGATGGGTCATTTGGAGGATCTACAGGATATGGCCTAGTGATTGGCGGCTATTGGAGGTGAAAAAGTACCTCTTAGACATGGGAAGGCTTTCCATATTAACAAGAGGATGTTGAGCTAATCTCTCTGGTGCTCGAAGCGGCGTACGCCAAGAGAGGCGACACACGGTGAGGGGAATCGGTGACCCGAAGACACAGTTCTTCTCTCAACCAAGAAAAAGGTGCCCCTGCGGTACTACCAAGAAATCTCTTTGCCCTGCTGACAAAGAAAACCAAACATGCTCCCCTGCGGCGAGTCACTGCCCCGGCGAGTCCGTGTCACTGCCCTGCGGCGGCGGTCGAGAAAGGACTCACAAATTCCTTCTACGATCGTCAAAAGGAGAAGCGACAAGCTAGACGGCCAACTCCTCGAAACAAACACAAAGCAGCCCCGGCCCCGCCCAAGACTCGAGAGGACACCGTCTACGAACCGAGAAATCCCTGGTACAAACTAAGAGCGAAAAAGACTTGTAAAGCAATCCGAGCAGGAGAAACCGGTGAGTCGGCTACTCGGCTAGCACAAATACGGAGGAGACTCTTGGAGAAGTAGAGTCTCCAGGCGTAGTAGATGAAACAGCCAAGTCTCTTTGAAGGTGATCGTGAGGCAACTGAAGACAATTTGCTATAGCTCACTGCAAGTGAAACTCGAGAAGAACCGGCCCAAGCGAGATAGTGATGTAATGATCTATCTCCACCTTACCCAGGACATCCAAAATCGTCTGCGTGAGTGGAGAAAATGGAAGTTGAGCAAGTCGAGGAGCAGTTCCAACGGCTGAATTCATAGAAGAAGAAGAGGAACTACTAAATTTCCTTGGATTATCTTGTGCTCGACTCTAGATGAAGACAAGCTGCATGGATATCCTGCGGATCTACAAGGACAAGGAGAGAGAAAAGCAAGGCTGAAGAAGCGAGAAGCACGCGAGAAGGCAAGTATCGCCCTATCTCGGCACCCGAGAACACTTCCATCCTCTCCTTGATGTCTTCTGCGAAAGTGACGAGGAACGAGGAGAATCTTTGCTTTGCCCACGGAAGAATTGCAAATGCGGCAAGCATTGCATGAATCAAGAATCCTTCACGAGCAAAGGCGATGGAGGGACAGGAGAGTCCTCGAACACGGTGAAATCGATCAATGGGAGTGGTTGAGCAAATAACTTTTGATATTCTTCTTTACCACTTCCCACTCACTCGGAAGAAAGCGATAAGGAGTTGGCGATGGCGGGCTAGTGGGGACCCGGTCGAGCCAACCCCTATTGAAGGTGTGCTACCACCTGCCCACAGGTGAACCATCAATTGCAACCGTAGGGAGTTTGGAGGCGAGTGACCCCACTCCAAGTCACTCATTTGGTGCGCCCGGTGAAACTCCCACTCGGCTGCGGCAAGGTCGGAGGATCTTTGCGAGATGACTCCACAAAGAATGTAGGAGGCGAAGTGGAGAAAACTCAAACGCAAGAAAAACTGACAAGTTGCCATCAACGAAGCTCGGCGATTGAGATTGTCTCGGTGAGGTGCCAAGCTTCTACGAAGGCTAATAATGGCTGGCGATGCGATCGAGGCACGAGGAAGGAACAACCACGGGAGTTAACACTGCAGGCGATGAAAGTGCAATCCATGGGGTTGAGACTCAATGGATGCCCTTTGTAGAAGACCCTAAGGCAGTGACACTTTGTCGAAAGGGAGGAGACCAAGGCCTCGCGGCGGTAGAGGCTGCTGGAGAAATGAAGGCCCGGGAGGTTGAGACTTCCGGGGTAAAGAGGCTGAAGTAGAGAACATCACTCCTGCAATCATTGACCCATCCGAGAAGGAGATCGGCGCACTTCATGATTCCCAGGACAACCACGATGTCACCTTTGCGGGATCGGAAGGCGAAGAAAAGCTGAGTCAACCCCCATGACAAATCAAAAGACTCGGTGCGGATGTTCCAGGTACGAGCAAGTCGATCCCAAGACTACTCGTCGGACCTTTAATTTTGATGATGAGCCACCAATGGAAATCTCATCATCGTCAGGAGTAACGCACGATAAGGCCGAGGACGATCTACTCAAAAGGAGAAATCGGTGAGACCAACGAAGGTACATTAAGGTATGTTGAGGCTCGGCAAGCCGAGTCTCTTGCACCACAAAACCCAGGTGAACCAGAGACCTTTGCTCGGCTCCTCAAGCTCTGGTGGATCGATTCCCAAAAAGAACTTCACGCCCACCGCTTATCATCGAACAAATCCCGGATGGCGGTGATGAATCCTTTGTGGAATCTTTCCCTTTCTCCTTTGGAGATACCCGAGAACTCCACGAAGAGTCGGAAAATGAGCAAGCACGCTATCACGGACCAGCTCTGTTTTCACTCGAGGCACCATTGTTCGGCCGACTTGATTTCGTATTTGTATGGCCATCGGTTTATGAAGAATCAAATTTGAAATACGAGAAGTGTTCAAGGCACTCTTTCTTTGAAGTTGAAAAGATGGAAGGCATCGAGGCCTCCTTGGATATGCGCTGGACAACAGAGATGCCAACCTACGGTGACTTGAGAGGCATCACGGTCGAGGATAAGGGAATGGTGGCAAAGCAGCGGCAATCAATGCGTGTGGAGCAAGGTGAGATACTTGGACAATTATTCAACAAGCTCTTTGGTGTGGAGAGCTGAAAATGTTGATCGAAAACGAAGGCTGCGGGGAACACATTGAACATATGCACGAAGCTCTTTGCCGAGATCAAGGCTGCTGCGTGAAGCGAAATGCAAATGATATCGGCGTTTGGAAGAACACATGACAAGAAAATTCAGCCTTCTCATGGCTGAGATGAAGCGATTTTGTGAGAATCCAACGCTACTCGATCGAATTCCGTGCGGCATACAACGCGGTGAGACTTGAAGCAAAATTCAACCATCGGAGACTTGACTTCATGCTTGCGAGCATGTTCCCGCAGGGTTCCTCTATCCTTTGATGATGCCAAAAGGGGGAAGAGGAATACCTTAAAGCGACAAAATCTGAATTTGAAAAAGAAAGGAAGCGGTGACAAGGGAGCAATTTGAGAAGGAAAATCGGTGAGGAAATTTTGAAATGAAGAAAGGAAAATCTTTGAGGGGAAGGATCAAAAATATGACCTTATGATTGCACAAACCCCCAACGGGGTCATCACTGGTGACATTATAAGCGACAAACTCCCGTGACTCTGCCACTCCAACTCTCTTTGGATCTATGGTGAGAAGAAAAGAAATTGAAGCGCGGGGATGAAGGAGGTGGAAGGAAGAATGGATGCCAGGGTGATGAACATCTTGAAAGAACACGGAGGCATTCGGTTGGAGAGACACGTATGCCATTTCGGATGTCGGGAGAGCGAGATCGGTTGCGAATTCAAAAGCGCTCGAATCGAAGGATATTTTGCAAATATGTCCTTGGCTCAAGCTTAGGACTATCTTGGGAAAAGGGTCTCACATTATGTGAAGAAAGGTGACGGGCAATGGAGACAAAGCGATCGCTCTCTTTGGTCACTCAGTGGGCACTGTTTGGAAAGAAAGAAGGCCCCGATCGATATCGCCCGGAGGTAGAGGAAGAAGCGGCGGTGGAGGAAGAAGCTTGGACCTAGGCCTCTGCCCAAGAATATTGAATACGTAGATCCGGGGAAAGAAAGGAGGGATCTCTTGGTGGAAGGCTTGACCATGTGGCGAACTTGCAAGTGGCTAAAACCAGCGGCGAGTATGCAAAAAGGATAGAAGAAGAAAACAAGAGACAAACTCGGCTATGGGAGGAGGAGACGGGAAAGATTAAGAAGAGATGAAGGCTGCGGGGAAGGCATATGAGAAGAAAAAGAAGCGGTGATGGCGAGAAGAAGAGAAGAAGAGAAGAAGATCTTGATCAAGATGAAAAAGAAGGAGGCGAAGGAGATGAAGTGTTCTTTGTCCAACCCCCGTGTATCTTATATGTAAACACATACAATGTAAGTCTTACGTAATAATGCTATAAATTTTTTTGAGACAATTACATACTACGATACACCTTATGCTTGATTGTGTTAAGTACAAGAATGATATGATCAATAAAAAGATTGATTATGCGCATACATTCTATGTCAATACACTATCGTATGTATCTTTGTTATTTGCATCTTTGTATGATTTAAGTTTTGGCATCATCAAAAAGGGGAAATTGTTAGGAATTCTATTGTTTAGATTTTGATGAATGCCATGTAAAACTTAGAATAGAAAGTTGGCTCCCAATTCTTGCTTTGAAATGTATTGTAACAATTAGAGTGGCAAGGTGAGTTAAGTCGGCTACGCTCCAACTTGCAAGAAGACAAGCTGGAGAGGCTTGAAGGAAAACTCTGCTTTGTGAGGCAGTGAGTACAACAAGAAAATGACGGGAACTCATTGAAGAAGCGGTGAGATGCGGTGAGTGGAACATCGATCAAGTCAACTCAAGAGAGAAGCCAAGTCTCAGGTGAAGTGACGAGAAGAGTCATCCAATGATTGGAAGTTGACTCTAAGTCACACAGGGAAAGCAAGGAAATGCGTCAAGTCGAGATAAGTAAAAAAGAACCGTTGCCACGAGAAATCAAGAGATTTACTTAAACAAGTAATATCTCCATACTACCTTTCTTGGAGTGCTCGAGTCCCGAAGCGTGCAAAAGAAATGAACCAATGGGAAGCACTACACCGTGTCGGAAGTCGAAAAGGTGATAAAACATTTCATACGAGGAAATGGCAATTCCAGAAGCGCATACCAACTTTTGCAAAGTGATTTTCAAAAATGAGCCTATCTCTTCAACGGGCAAATTTTTGAAAGTTCACTATAAAAGGTGAGGAGTTTGTTTGAGAAGGATGATGAATGACACACGTGAGATATACAAGCTTATCAAAAAGCTGAAACATTCTCAATCCTCAAGCCTACACTTGAAGTACATCAATCCAACACTTACCTGTGAAGGAAAGAGAACTTCAATCGAGTTGAAGAGGAAAAACGAAAACAAAGGGGTCTACATTCCAAGAAGGATTGTAGAAAGGTTCAAGGTGAACCAAGTCTTAAGCTTTTGGAGGGCTTCGTGATCAAATCAAAGTGCTTGAGCAAGTGAGCATGTAGTAGCAAAGCGGTGCCTGTGAAGAAAGGCGAGTCGTCGAGAAGCGGTGAGTGATCAAGGCGTCTCGGTGAGTCCCAAAGGATCAAGTCATTTGTTGTGATCAAGACTTGTATACGGGTATTACCACTTTGTAAAGCGATCATTACTTAGTGGATTCCTCCCGGGAGTTGGAGAAGAGAGGAGTAGAAGAATTACCCCATCTTGAACCTCTATAAAAACTTTCTTGTGTCATTTACTTTCTGACATTTAAATATCGCACTTTTAATTGCTTATATCTTTGATAAATTTGCTATCCATTTAATAATTGATAAGTACTAAATCAAGTCTGTAAAAACTTGCTTAATCAAACTTAAGGGTGTTAAGTCTTCCGTGAAAACAAACCATGGTCAAAGTCAAATTATAGCCAACAATTTGAGTTACTCTATTAACTTGACTCGGTGAGTCGTTGAGAGATTAACTCTACTAAGTGACTAATTCGATTGTCCATCAAGGATCTGTTGTGTAGAACTCTGTAGATTTAAAAGGCCTAAATCGAAAATTTGGTAAGGTTTATTCAACCCCCCCTTCTAAACCTTACACTTACACCCCCTTGGGACCTACATTTCAAGGGTCACCCATCCCATGTCTACTCTAGGCCAAGCACGCTTAACCTCAAAGTTTCTATGTAATGGGCACCAGAAAAGAAGATGCATCTGTTGGTATAGGTAGTCCAAATCATATCCTTTAAGCTTTCCTTTAACTATGCAATCCAACGCTCACGAGTTCAAATCACGGGTCGCGCCTCTTTTAAAGCCCATTGCAGGCAGGATGCTGGACCAAATCCCAACAAGAAGTTATTGAAGAAACAACCAAGTCTGCTGAGGATAATCGCGAGAGGCGGTCAAGACCCATTTGTGGGACGTAAGCAGTGAGGATAAAAGTGGCGGAGACAATGAATCCCCCTTTGAAATGATTTGTGTCTCCACCGCCCTTGAGTGTTTGATAAATGGTTTTATCATGATTTTGATGATTTTGTTTTTTACAAAAAACAATGTTTCTAAAGGTTGTCCAAATACTCCAAAATGATCTAAAATGGTTTTAATATTTTCAGTATTTCTTCAAGTTTGTTTTCGACTAAAATGGACAACGCTTTTTAGGATTTTATGTCAATGGGTTTTTACTTTGAAACTATGTTTCTAAATGTTGTCCAAATACTCCTAAATGATTTAAAATGGTTTTTATATTTTCCGGAGTATTTCTTCAAGTTTATTTTAAATAAAATTGGACAACACTTTTAATGATTTTGGGTTTACAAGATTTCACTTCTAAACAAGGTTCCTAAATGTTGTCGAAATACTTCCGACTGGTTTAAAATGTTTTTACTAAATATTCGGAGTATTTCTTAGGTTTTATTTTCGACGAAAATTGGACAACTTTTCTGTCTCAAGGTCAACCGGTCGCCGTATAGGGCAACCCATACCTAAAGATGATTTTGGAACAAAAAATGAGACGGAAGTGAAAAACGGTCAGGTCGACCGGTCGCATTCAAGGCGTCGATCGGTCCGATTGGCCGTCGCCCGAGGGGTTGCCAGGTACACGAATGTTTCGTTTTGAAACAGAACAAACCTTCCTTGGTTTTTCATTAAGGGGGACCGGTCAAGGCATAGGTCGACCGGTCAAAGACCCCCTTGACCAGTCGCCCTGTGTAATTTTCCTGTGTTACGTTTCAAACTTTTATTTCTGTGCGACCGATCGCCCTATGGTTTGACAACAAAAATCTGACCGTTTGACAGTAGACAACTTTCCCTTAATTTGTGGGATGGATTTCTAACAGCTCTTTTCTTCAATTGTCTTGCAATTTCTTACAGAAATCATGTCCCCAAGAGGAGCCTATCTTGCACAAGACATCTTCTATAAATAGAGGAAGAATTGAAGCAACACATACAAGAGAGAAAACTACAACACAACAAGATACACTCAAGAATACACTTGTTCTTACATTGTCTAATTTCTTGTTGTAATTTGCCTAGCTATTCACTTTCACATCCTTGAGGTCTAGGCTATTCTTGATTACACTTGCACTCTATTGTATTATCAATTATCGAGTTGTAATCTTGAATTTTTGGGTAATCATTCAACACATGATATCCGTGTGAGTGTTCTTGTGGTAAGAACACACTTGGGTGATCTAGTTGTTAGGTGTGAGAAGATTGTGGTAATCTTCTTGTTGAGGTGTTGAAGAATTTGGTATTCTTCAAGGTTGAAGATTGTGGTAATCTTCACAAGGTGCCGTTGGAGATTGTGGTAATCTTCAAGTGAGATTGTGGTAATCTCAAAGGTGGTGTTGAAGAAGAGTGTGGTGCTCTTCAAGGTATCGTTGTAACTTGGTGTTGTATTAATTTGTGGTAAATTAATAAAATCTTTTTTCTTTTTGAAATACATCCCGGATATACTGGGGTGGTAGAGGATTAGTCCCTAGGTGGGTTGAACCTCTATAAATCGACGTATGTTGTTTACATTACGCACCTTTATTATTGTCTTTGAGCATTCGGTTCGAAAAAGAGGGTAAAATCGAAAAGATGGAGATAATCTATGTTTGATACATGTTTTTATCTTAATTTTGATGATTTTATTTTATCACCAAAACAATGTTTTTAAAGGTTGTCCAAATACTCCTAAATGATTTAAAATGTTTTTAATATTTTCCGGAGTATTTTCTCAAAGTTTATTTTCGTCTAAATTGGACAACGCTTTTAATGATTTTACGTTTTTGGGTTTTCACTCTCAAACGATGTTCCTAAATGTTGTCCTAATACTTCCGATCGGTTTAAAATGTTTTTACTAAATTTTCGGAGTATTTCTTGAGTTTTATTTTAAACACAAATTGGACAATATTTTTGTCTCGTGGTCGACTGTGCCGCCTCTATAGGGCAACCCATACGAAGATGTTTTTAGAAGCAGAAAATGAGACGGAAAAGAAAAACAAGCGAGTCGGCCGTGCATGCAGGCGTCGGCAAGTCGGTCGGCCGTCGCCAGTCGGTCCGTGCACACAAGTTTCGTTTTGAAACAGAACAAAACCTTGCATTTTTGAAACAAGAGGGACGGTTGAAGCAGGGTCGACCGGTCGAAGCCTCGTCGGCCGTGCCTGTTGTATTTTTCAAAGTGTTCTCTTTAACTCTTATCTCTGTGCGACCGGTCGCTTCTATGTATAATGACAAAAATATGACCGTTTGCAATGAGACACATTTCCTTAAAATGTGGGATTGATTTCTAACAGCTATATTCTTGATTTTAATTGTATTTTTCGTAGATTTTCAATCCCCAAGAGGAGCCTATGCTTGATCAATCATCTCCTATAAATAGAGGAAGTTTTGGAGCAACCAATACAACAATTGAGATACAATACAACAAGATACACTTCAAGCAAACACTTGGTCTTTCATATTTATTATTCTTGTTGTAAAATTGCCTAGCTTATCACTTTCACATCTTTGAGGTCTAGGCTATTCTTGATTACACTTGCACTCTATTGTATTATCAATTATCGAGTTGTAATCTTGAATTTGTGGTCGTCATTCAAACACAAGATATCCTTGTGAGTGTTCTTGTGGTAAGAACACACTTGGGTGAACTAGGTGCTAGGTGTAAGAAGATTGTGGTAATCTTCTTGTTGAGGTGTTGAAGAGTGTGGTGCTCTTCAAGGTGAAGATTGTGGTAATCTTCACAAGGTGCCGTTTGAAGATTGTGGTAATCTTCAAGAAGAGATTGTGGTAATCTCAAGGTGGTGTTGAAGAAGAGTGTGGTGCTCTTCAAGGTGTTGTAAGTTGAATTTGTATTAATTGTGGTAATTAATAAAATTTTTTTCTTTTCGAAATCCATCCCGGATATCTTTGGGGTGGTAGAGGATTAGGCCCTAGGTGGGTTGAACCTCTTTAAATCGCGTGTGTTGTTTACATTCCGCACCTTCATTATTTTGTTTGAGCATTCGGTTTAAAAAAGAGGGAAATCGAAAAGATGGAGATAATCTATTCACCCCCTCTAGATTATCGTAGCCGCTTGGACTTACAATCTATTCACCCCCTCTAGATTATCGTAGCCGCTTGGACTTACAAGTGGTATCAAAGCCAAACTCTTTGGCAATCTCGTTTCACATCGCGAGTGAAGAGAAACGATCATCGTCTACAAACGAAGCTCATCTTACCGGCACCTCCACCACCAAGCCACCTCTATTTGATTCCAAAAATTACATATTTTGGAAAGAAAAAATGGAATGTTATTTACAAGGTTGTGGGTTCGATATTTGGAACGTCGTCATCAATGGAGAATCCATTCCAATGAAAGATACACCACACACCTCCAAAGGCTTCAAAGAGCTCAATGATGAAGAGAATAAAATCATCTCCTTAAATGGTAAAGCTCTCAATATATTGTATTGTTCATTTACTAATTTGGAATATGAACATATTGTAGGAATTCGATCGACACATAAAGTATGGCAAAAATTAGAAGCCATCTATGGAGTATTTTCAAATGAAAGGAGTCAAACAAAAGCATCTATTTCTCAAAGGGATACAATGTCAAATCTAAGGAACAAGCCTCTTACAACTTCCAACTATGAAGAAGTTGAACATTGTTTTATGGGCATCGAAGAAGAAAACGAGGTATGTCTTAAACCCTCTACGTCTTATAATATTGTTATTCAAAATGATTATAGTGATTTGCAAAATGATTTTGATGATCTTCAAAATGAATTCCAAGACTTACTTGTTAAATACAAAAACTTGAAAAAGGAATTCATTGTTTTGAAAAATGATAAGGATAGTTTATTTACTTCCTATGAATCACTATCATGTGCTCACACCACCACACTTGACAAGGTTAGAAACCTTGAAAAACAAAATAGTACTCTTGTTGAGAATATGAATTGCATGGAAAATGATTTATCAAAATCAAACTTGAGTACCAATAAAATGCCCAATATTGTTGATATTCATAATTGTGATAAAGGACTTGATCATAAGCCTAATGTTGTTAATCATATGAAAAAGGATCAAGTCACTATGCATATTGGCCATTATGCTCCTAGAATTATTACTTATTTTTATTGCGGTAAAAAAGGGTCATACGGCTAATTCTTGTCGAGCTAGAAATAGCTCTAATTATTGTTGGAGACCTAAAAGTCTCAAAGCTAATCCTAAAGGACCCAAACACTTGGGGTACCACAAAATAATGTTTTATTAGGTACCCGGCGAAATAATGATCGAAGAAAATTCATATCGCCAAGAAGACATCAAATGACCATTTCATTTGATCAAAGAATGAGAAAGTATTTTCAACAAAGCCAATTTCCAAGAAGAAGATATAATCAAAAATGGGAAGAACACAATCCATGGAAATGGCAAAGACATCATCAACAAGATGATTTTCAAAGAAGAAGAGACTATCAACAATGGGAAGGACAAAAATTTTGGAGATGGAGTAATTGGAGAGATTACCATCAACATGAAAATTTTCAAAAGGGAAGATATCATCAACAATGGGAAAATCCATGGAAACGGCGTAATTGGTAAACCGTATCTCCCCATTTAAATATGCATTTTATTTTATTTCTATGCATGTTTTTATTTGTGTCTTAATTGCAAAATGAGTTTTCATGTAATTAATTTTAAATTAAGGTCTTCAATATTTCTTTGTATTTTTTAAAACCTTTTGAAAAAGGAGACCTTACATGTTGTTTTTAAAACTCTTGTGCATTTTTGTAGACCAAAGTGTACTATCATCTCTTATGTTTTTTTTATGGCATGAGCTTACTTGTGATATCTCTTAGCCTACACTTTTATCATAATGATTTGTGCTAGATTTGTTTTAAGAATTGTGTAGGATTTACATATTTTCACAAATGGCCATTTACGTCACTATTTGTCAAGAAAGACATAAATTATCGAGGTATGTTTACTTGTGTTACTCTTACTCTTATAGACTCGATATATGTATTGCCATATGCCTATATGCTTGTTTTTCATAGTATTTCATACAAATGCCATTAAGAGGATTATTAAATTTTTCGAAAGGCACTATTCGATATTTGATTGCACATATTTGCTTTGTCAATTCTTGTTCAAATACTTCCTTTAAATGAGGTCTCAACTATATGCTATAGGATTTTCAAATTTCAAAAGAGACCTTTTGTAGTTTTCTTAAGCTTATTTGAACTTGCATGATTTATTAGACTCTTGATGATCTTCTAAATGCATAGTATGTGTTTCTTGCTTCATAGTCTATATATAGTGTCTATTTCTACTATGCTCTTATGCAAGATATTTTGTGATTGATGATTGATGCATGTTTTTACACTTGGGCTAATTTTTCTTGCTTATATAAGCGATGCCGTTAATGAGTTTGTTAAGTTATGTAGATGAGAAATGAAATACTCCAAATATTAGTTACCTCAAAATATTTTGATGTAAATGTTCTATTATGAACACCTTAGATCTATTGGATGCACTATGATGATAGTGATGAAGAAGACAAAAAGGGTATTCCGGAACAAACTCGATGACCAAGGCAACATTGGTCGAACTAAGGCGAGGTTAGTAGCTCGAAGGTATTTTCAAGAAGAAGGTAATTGATTTTGATGTAACATTTGCACTCATAGCACATTTAGTAGCTATTTGCATTTTACTTGCCCATTCTTGTTTTAAGAAAATTTCAAGCTTTACCAAATGGATGTTAAATCCAATTTTCTCAATGGTTTTATTCAAGAATAAGTCTATGTAAAACAACCTCCTGGGTTTCAAAATTTTTCTAGGCCTAATGATGTTTATAAACTTAAAAAGGCCTTGTATGGTTTAAAGCAAGCACCCCGTGCATGGTACGATAGACTTAGCTCTTTTCTTTTGCAAAATGGTTTTATAAGGGGTAAAGTTGATACAACTCTCTTTGTTTTTGAAAAAGGGCAAGATTGCTTACTTGAGCAAATTTATGTTGATGATATTATCTTTGGTGCTACTAATGATTCTTTGTGCAAGAAATTCTCTAAATTGATGCAAGGAGAACTTGAAATGAGCATGATGGGGGGGCTCAATTTCTTGCTTGAACTACAAATTATTCAATGCCAAGAAAATGATTATATTTCAAAAGAACTCTTGAAGGAGTTAAGCATTGAAGAAAGAAGAACCATCTCAACTCTATAACTGAAGATTGACAAAGGTTGAGAAAGGCATATCGGCTGACAAACAAATTCGAGGTATGTTTTCTTGTATTATTTTTATAGACTCGACATTCCATATGCCTTATGTCTATATGCTCGACTTCAAAAACTATCCCAACGAATCTCATTAAAGTGCCGTTAAAAGAAATTTTCAAATATTTGAAATGCACTTCTTCTTATGACTTGTTGTATTCAAAGCTTTAAAACGTTCTTATTTTTCTGGATAACAAGTCTGGTCAAAATTATTCAAACTATGGTTTGTCACAATCGAACTAAACATATTGAGATTCGATATTTTTTTTAAAAAAAAGGGATTGCGTTTAACAAAAAAACTTGAGATGTGTTTAAATCTCGTCTCAAAGTTAACTCGCGGACATTTGTTCATTTACCAATGAGTATTTTACCTCATTTCGAGCTTGATTATGATATAATGTATATTGAATGAGGTCTACGTTTGCATTTTGCACGTTTTTAAAACTTAGGGGTGAAAGATCGGATTTTTTATTAAACTCGGATTTTTCAAAGCGAGAACCAAAACGATGGCTACGCCGGGCGGGGCCGACGTCGCCCACTAGCTCGACCGTCGCCCATACCCCGGACTGGGTAAGTATACGATCGATTTTTGGTTAAAAATGATTACGCTTTCGACTTAGTCATTTTGGCTTATTTTGTTCATTTTTCGTCCCCTTTGTCATTTTCACACACAATTCACTTCAAAAGTGTTTTGTTGCATAAATTTCATATTTTGGGGATTATCTAGCTCGATTATCATCATCATTGCTCGTCTTTACCGATCGAATGGTAAGAATTTCACTCTCTTTAGCTCAATTGGGTTGAACCCTTGAGTTTGTGGCTTATATGTATTTTTCTTGATGCAATTCATATATTTTTGTGATGAGCTTATTGATTGTTGATGAATGATATTTGTTAAATTATATTTGGTGATGAAAAACTTGGTTTGATTTCATTTACAATGGCTATATATATCTTTTTCAATTTTTGACGCCCGCCAAGTGTTCGATAAAACGTTTCAATGAAAAATTCATCATCTACATGATTCTCTCGATTTAAAAAGTCTTATATATTTAAAGAGATCATGTTTTGCTTATCAAATCTTTCATAAGCTTCTACAAGTCGTATGATTCGACTTTTCCCTCCTATTTGGTTTAAGGGCTTCAATGTTCAACTTAGCTCGATACATCGGTTTAGTTGCGCACTTTGATATGAATATATGATGTATTTATCTTGCTAACATTCTTTTTGATGATTCTAAAGGGGGAGAAACAGGTTATAAGCTCTTTAGCTCAAAGAAGCTAAGATAAGCTTCACGAAAAGAAGCTATAAGTTGTGGCTATGTAAAGCCATAAGTTGTGGATCATATTATGTCCACTTGATGTATTTTGGTTATGTATGATCCTTGGTCCATTGGTTGCAGTATGGACGTATCTATGTTTCTAATGATGTCTCTTTGACAGGGGGAGCTTTTAAGTTATTGATACTTAAGCTCAATATTGAAAAGCTAAGCTTTTAGCTTTTGTTTAAAGTTGTTTCTATATTACTTATGTTGTGCATATTGATAGGGGGAGCATTTGCTATATGTGTTTGAATATCTCTACTCCCATCCTTGTGTTTATATTGCGTGAAATGTTGTCGCTCTCAACGGATATTTATTTTTGACCGAAAAAATTGTTTTGTTTTCAAAATCGGCCTTGTTGAATTGTTTTGGTTTGTAATCATCAAAAAGGGGGAGATTGTTTGATAAATAGTTTTATCATGATTTTGATGATTTTGTTTTTACAGCAAAACAATGTTTCTAAAGGTTGTCCAAATACTCCAAAATGATCTAAAATGGTTTTAATATTTTCCGGAGTATTTCTTCAAGTTTGTTTTCAACTAAAATGGACAACGCTTTTTAGGATTTTATGTCAATGGGTTTTTACTTTGAAACTATGTTTCTAAATGTTGTCCAAATACTCCTAAATGATTTAAAATGGTTTTTATATTTTCCAGAGTATTTCTTCAAGTTTATTTTAAATAAAATTGGACAACACTTTTAATGATTTTGGGTTTATAAGATTTCACTTCTAAACAAGGTTCCTAAATGTTGTCTAAATACTTACGATTGTTTTAAAATGTTTTTACTAAATTTTCGGAGCATTTCTTGGGTTTTATTTTCGACAAAAATTGGACAACTTTTCTGTCTCAAGGTCAACCGGTCGCCGTATAGGGCAACCCGTACCTTAAGATGATTTTGGAACAAAAAATGAGACGGAAGTGAAAAATGGTCAGGTCGACCGGTCGCCAACGTTTCGTTTTGAAACAGAACAAACCTTCCTTGGTTTTTCATTAAGGGGACGGTCAAGGCATATAAGTCGACCGGTCGAAGACCCCTTGACGTGCCTGTGTAATTTTTCTGTGTTACGTTTCAAACTTTTATTTTGTGCGACCGGTCGCCCTATGGTTTGACAAAGAAAAATCGACCGTTTGACAATGAGACAACTTTCCCTTAATTTGTGGGATGGATTTCTAACGACTCTTTTCTTCAATTGTCTTGCAATTTTTACGTAAATCATGTCCCCAAGAGGAGCCTATCTTGCACAAGACATCTTCTATAAATAGAGGAAGAATTGAAGCAACACATACAAGAGAGAAAACTACAACACAACAAGATACACTCAAGAATACACTTGTTCTTACATTGTCTTATTTCTTGTTGTAATTTGCCTAGCTATTCATTTTCACATCCTTGAGGTCTAGGCTATTCTTGATTACACTTGCACTCTATTGTATTATCAATTATCGAGTTGTAATCCTAAATTTTTGGGTAATCATTCAACACACTTGGGTGATCTAGGTGTTAGGTGTGAGAAGATTGTGGTAATCTTCTTGTTGAGGTGTTGAAGAATTTGGTATTCTTCAAGGTTGAAGATTGTGGTAATCTTCACAAGGTGCCGTTGGAGATTGTGGTAATCTTCAAGTGAGATTGTGGTAATCTCAAAGGTGGTGTTGAAGAAGATTGTGGTGCTCTTCAAGGTGTCGTTGTAAGTTGGTGTTGTATTAATTTGTGGTAAATTAATAAAATCTTTTTTCTTTTTGAAATCTATCCCGGATATACTGTGGTGGTAGAGGATTAGGCCCTAGGTGGGTTGAACCTCTATAAATCGACGTGTGTTGTTTACATTACGCACCTTTATTATTGTCTTTGAGCATTCGGTTCGAAAAAGAGGGTAAAATCGAAAAGATAGAGATAATCTATTCACCCCCCTCTAGATTATCGTAGCCGCTTGGACTTACACACAGATGCTGCTGAAGGAGAAGAGCAGCAGAGTTTGCTACTGGAATAGGATGAAGATGATGATGTGATTGTTGTTTGTCCTGTGCACCCAGACATTCAGCGTCGTCTGCGTGATGGCGAGCATGGAAGCTGAGTCGCTCAAGGGTACAGTTTGAACTCCCTGAATTCATTGAGAAAGAGGAAGAATTGATGAAATTCCTCGGATTGACCGCCGTTCTTCAGGCACTTGATGAAGATAACTACCTGGATATCCTGCATATCTTCAAGGAAAAGGAAAAGGAAAGGTTAGCAGAAGAAGCCGAAGCTCGTGAAAAGGCGAATATATGCTCTCTCACTGGAACCAGCGACCATACTCATCCTCATATTGATATGCTCTCGGGAAGTGATGAGGACATGGATCCGGTTGCTACGAAGGAGAAGTTGGACATGCAGCAAGCCATGCGGGAATCCAAATTGATGCATGAGCAGCAAATAATGGAATGACCAGGAGAGTCCCCCAAATCTCTCCTAGAAATTGATCTGTTGGGAGTGGTACAATAGATTGCCACAATTATTGCTGCAACCACTTCCCCAGTTCACTCAGAAGACGGATCCAAGGGACTTGGCGATGACACTAGGAACTTGGGCACCCAAGTTGAGCCAACCCCTAATGAAGGTGTTTTACCACCTGCCCCCACAGCTGAGCACTCAATGGAAAAACGATCGGAGTCCGGAGCAGTGACCCCACCATCGATCACTCGGTGGTGCGCACCGGGGGAAACTCACCGCATTTTTGTAGCTAGGTCGGAGTATGCTGCAGATGACTCCACAATGAAGGAATAAGGCGAAGTGGAGAAAGAAATTGAAAAAAGAACAACAGCAAGTTGTCACTAATGAAGCTCGGACAGTTTAGTCTGTCTCAGCTGAGGTGCCAATAGCTTTGCAGGCTGAGGACGCTGCTGTTGCAGTTGAGGCACATGATGGATCTGCCCTGGGAGTTAACACTCTGGGCAATGAAAGTGCAATCCAAGGAGTTGAGACTCCTGTGGATGCCACTGCAGAAGACCTTAAGATAGTTATGTCTGTCAAAAGGAATGTACAAGGCCTTGCTGCAGTTGAGACTACAGGAGGTAATGAAGGCCCAATGGAGGTTGAGACTTCCCTTGGTGAAAATCAAGGAGAAAAGAGCACTCCTTAAGTCATCATTGCTGACTCAGAAGAGAAAATCAGCGCTCTTCATGATTCCCAGGATAATCCTGATACAACATTCTTGGGTTCTGAAGACGAAGTTGAGTCAACCCCTGCTGCAAAGGACTCAGCTGAGAATGTTCTTCCAAGTTCGAGCAAGCCAGAATTCAAAGCTGAAAAAGCAGTTGAGGACAAGCAAATTCATTTAGCAGAATCTACTGAAGCCGACGAAGCTATCAAGACAGTTGAGGCTCAGTCAGCTGGCCAATCTACTCAACAAGGCCCACCTGAGACAGAGTCATCTGCGCAGGCTCCCAAAGCTACAGCAGGCTCGACACAACCAAGCACATCACAGGCACGAACAACTGTAGAATCAATACCATATGACCGTGATGATGCATTCGAAGAAACTTTTCCTTTCTCGATTGAGCTGCCAGATCTTGAAGAAGAAATAGCTCGTGAGCAGAGACGCTTCAACATAATAGTTGATCCAGTTATACCCTCCAATTCAATTGTTCCAGCAGATTTTGATTTTGATGTTGCTTGGCCGCCAGCCGAAACCGAGGTGATAGCTGAGGTACATGAAGTCTTCAAGATAATCCTTGGTGAGATTGAGAAGATTGAACAGCACTAGGCCTCACTAGATATGCGACTGGACAACATGGATGCCAACCTCACAGCAGACTTGCGAGGGATAGTGGTCAGTATCAGGGAATGGTGTCAGCAGTAGAGTATAATGCGATTCGAGCAAGTTAGATACTTTAAAGAATTGTATAACAAAATGTTGGTCTGGAGCGCTGATAATGCTGACATAAAGCGGAGGATGCCAGAAAATTTGACAGAATGCATGCCTCTCATACAATGAAATGAAGTCTGCGTGAATTTCGAGAAAAGAACTTCAAGGCGTTGAGGAGAATATGAATGCCAAATTCAGCCTTTCTCATGGCTGAAATGAAACTGTGGCAGCCGAGTACAAAGCCACCCGCTCAGAATTTTGAACAGCATACTCCGTAAAGGACTCAGAGTCCAACTATCACCGACCGGACTTCATGCTTTTGGGATGTTTCGGGGTTCCTCTCTCCTTGATGATGCCAAAAAGGGATAAGAGGAATACCGAAGATGTTGAAGGAGACAACTGTTGAGAAGAAGAAGGAGACAGGTGTGGAGAAGAAGAAAGAGACAGTTGATGACAAGAGGAAGGAGAAGGAAAAGTGTTGAGGGGAAAGGTCAAAGGATGTGACCTTAATGCTTTTGAAACCCCCTCGGCAAGGTCATGTCACAACTATCATAATCGGTAAACTTACGGTGACTCGTCGGCTCCAACACTCGGTTTGTGCCTATGTCTCAAAAGAGAAAAATTGTAGAAGCGAGAAATGGAGGAGTTCGACAAGAGAACGGATGTCCGTGTTGAAGAAATGTTGAAACAATTAGGAGGCATTCAGCGGGAAAGATCTGAGATGCCATTCCGGATGACGGACAAGAGCCAAGACCGGTTGAAGAGTTCAAAACGCTCGAGTCCGAAGGATACTTCAAAAACATGACCATAGCCCAAGCCGGGACTTGTATCCGGGAGAAAGGTCCATTTGTCATGCGAAGAAAGGCGATAGGGCAAAGCAGACTACTAGCGATCACCATTTGGTAAGAAGAAGACTCCAGTACAATATACGCCCAGAGGAGGAGAAAGAAGTGGTGGAGGTGGAGGCTTTAAACCTAGACCTCTACCCAAAAATATTGAATATGTAGATCCAGGCAAGAAGGGAAGGATCTCTTGGGCTGGATACAAAGAAGAGCTAATCCGGAAGTGGAGAGGAAAAATGTTGAATATGTCAAAAGAATCGAAGAAGAAAATAAGAGGCAAACTCAGTTGTGGCAAGAAAGACAAGAAAGGAAAAGGAAAGATAAAGCTTCAAGGAATGCATATGAAAAGAAGAAAGCAGCTGAAGAAGAAAAGAAAAGAAAGAGAGCTGACGAAGACAGAGAAGAAGAAAGAAAAAGGAGGCGTGGCGATGAAGTTTCTTTGCTAA
Organism: Rehmannia glutinosa; assembly: GCA_016081115.2. Lineage (NCBI taxonomy): Eukaryota > Viridiplantae > Streptophyta > Magnoliopsida > Lamiales > Orobanchaceae > Rehmannia > Rehmannia glutinosa. Next base: position 75,382,907 of record CM071935.1, read on the forward strand.
CCCCTTCATGTATTTACTTTTGTAAATACACATGCATGTAAGTCTTTCGTACATTCAATGAAAAATCAGAATTTACGTAGATATATGTATGCTCACGATTGCTCTCATACACATTAGAAATGATTGTGTAAAGGACAAGAATGTTATGATCAATAAAAAGATTGATTCTACGCATACATTTCTTATTACCGCAATGTCCGTATGTATCTTTGATGTTTGCATTTTGTTTGTATGAATTTAAGTTTTGGCATCATCAAAAAAGGGGAAATTGTTAGGAAATTTATGTTATAGATTTTGATGAATGCCATGTAAAACTTAGACTAGAAATTTGGCACCCCATTTTCCTTGTAATTCTTATTGTAATAGATAGGGTTGAATAAGCTGAGTCAAGTCAGCTATGACTGGGAATACAAGAAGTCAACTGAAGATGTGAAGTGAACTCCGCTGAGGAACAACTGAGTATAGCCAAGAAAGAAGACCAAGGACTCGACTGAAGGGGTATTGGCTGTGAGACAGTTGTGAGAAGAGTCAGTTAAGTCAACCCAAGAAGCCAAGTCAAGTTGAAGTGACGAGATGAGTCTCTCAATCATTGGAGCAGACTCAAGTCACCTGGGGAAAAGGCAGCTGCAAAGAGGAATTAACTGAAAAGGATCCGTTGCACAAAAGTCAAGAATATTACTTAAATAAGTAATACTTCCATGCTGCCATTTCTTAAAGTGCTCGATCCCCGAGGAAGCGTGCAAAAGGAATAAACCAATGGGAAGCACTGCACCTCGTGTCGATTCTCGAAAAAAGTGAACATTCATTTAATACGAGGAAAGGTCTACATCTCAAGATTGAAGACCAAGAAAAGACAAGCCAACGAACATAAGTGATTTTTGAAAATCAGCATATCTCTTCAACGGACAGATTTTTTGAAAGTTCACTATAAAAGGATGAGGAATCACATTGAGAAAAGGTAACCTTGCACACCTGAAATAACAAGAAATATTCATATTGTAACCTGCAAAATATTCTCAAAGTTATTCAAGCAAAATCCTCAAGCCTAAATCTCGAAGGAAATCGATCCAACACCAAGCTGTGAAGGAAAGATAACTTCAAACTGTTGAAGAGGAAACTTTTGAAGAATCAAAAGGGGTCTACTTTCCAAGGAGGATTGTAGGAAGGTTCAAGGTCGAACCAATCTCAAGTTATTGGAGGGCTTTGTGATCAAATCCAAGAAGCTTGAGAAAGTAAGCTAAACTAGCAAGCGCAAGTAGCCTGTGAAGAAGGTTCGAGTCGGACGAGAAGCCAAGCGTGTGACCAAAGCATCTCCGGATCGAGTCCAAGGAGCAAGTCAGTGCGTGATCAAGACTTGTCTCTGATCGATAACCACTTTGTATTCGGATCATTACTTAGTGGATTCCTCCCGGAGTTGGAGAAGAGAGAGTAGAAGAATTACCCCATCTTCGAACCTCTATAAAATTTACTTGTGTCATTTACATTTCAACATATTTACATTCCTGCACACATATTTTATATCTGCTGATAATTTGCTATCCAACTGATAAATAACAAAGTGCTAAAACCAAGTGTTAAAACAATGTTAAATCAAATTCAAGGGTGTTAAGTCTTCCGCTGAAAAATTCATCACAGCCAAGTTAAAGTTTAGTCTAAACAGTTGAGTTATTCTATCAACAGCTCTTTCGAGTCTGTTGAGTGGCTAACTCTACTGATTAACTAACTTAGCTGTCCCTCAAGGACTTAGCTGTGTAATTAACTCTGTATTATTTTAAAAGGACTAAAATCGAAAAGTTGGTAAGGTTTATTCAACCCCCCTTCTAAACCTTACTCACACCCCTTAGGACCTACAATATTGCTTGTTAAGACCAGATATTCTGCTTATGTTGATACAAAATGATGCTTTCTAGCATTGGGTTATTTTTTAGATATTTTTGTTGTGGCTTTGTGTAGATTGATTAGTTTATATAATTGTATGTTTATACAGTTATTGACCTTGTTGTGTATTTAATATTTTTTGTCAATATTTTTACCAGGAGTATGCATCCAGATTCTTGCAAAAGTTGTCATGCCTTGGTACAGATGTTGTTGATATAATTCCACTACTTGAAAATGCACCGAAAGAGGTTACGTGGAATGCACAATTTTGCAAAGTCCAAGAAGCAACCATTTTCACTATGCGTCACATGGAGACGTATGTGGGAGGAGGTACTAGAAATTGGGAGGGTGGGCTGGAGAAAAATAACGAGGCGCAAATATTGATGATATGCAGGAAATAGGTCGTTGCGATTTGTTTGGATGGTATGAATGAGCAGAGGGAATTGAATCTGAGAGAGGCGGAGAAGTTTGCTGGAACAACGTAGGATTATAGCAAAACGATGTTGATGTTTTTTTTTATTTTGAACAAATGGTTGAACAATATATGTTGTTTTGGATTTTTAAATTTGTGGTAGGGTTTGATTTAATTTTAGAATTGTTAAGCAGGATGTAAATGCTACATAAGCAATATTATGGTATAACATATGCAACGTCATCTATGCAAGTGATAAGTTTTTGATTGTTTGCACACTCGGTACGTTGCTCAGTCATATTATTAATCCTCACTGTTCCATTAAAATATATCAAGGTATATTTTCATTATCTATTGTGTAGTCAAGCATGGAACATAGAGCCAATAAAAAAACAACATTGTTCATGTTCATAAGCAATTTTATAAGAACCATTTGTTTGGTACATGTTTTTATCTTAATTTTGATGATTTTATTTTGTCACCAAAACAATGTTTTTAAGGGTTGTCCAAATACTCCTAAATGATTTAAAATAGTTTTAATATTTTCCGGAGTATTTCCTCAAGTTTATTTTTCAATAATATTGGACAACACGTTTAATGATTTTATATCAATGGTTTTTACTTATAAACAAAGTTTCTAAATGTTGTCTAAATACTTCCGATTGGTTTAAAATGTTTTTACTAAATTTTCGGAGTATTTCTTAGGTTTTATTCTCAACAAAAATTGGACAACATTTCTGTCTCTTGGTCGACCGGTCGCCTATAGGGCAACCCGTACCTAAAGATGATTTTTTGAAACAGAAAATAAAACGGAAGAAAAATCAAGCGGTCGGCCGTCGCCCGGGCGTCGGCCGTCGATCGGCCAGAGTAGGGGTCGACCGTACACTGCAAGTTTGGTCAAACAGAACATTATTTTCTCAACAAAACATTTAGGGGGACCGGTTGAAGTCAGGGTCGACCGGTCGAGGTACACGTCGACCGATCGCCCTGTGTAAATTTACTGTGTTACGTTTTAAACTTCTATTTATGTGCGACCGGCCGCGCCGTTGCTTTGACAAAGACAAAAATATGACCGTTTGATGACGGACACATTTCCTTAAATTGTGGGATTGATTTCTGACTATATTCTTGATTTTAATTGTATTTTTCTGTAGATTTTCAATCCCCAAGAGGAGCCTATGCTTGATCAATCATCTCCTATAAATAGAGGAAGTTTTGGAGCAACCAATACAACAATTGAGATACAACACAACAAGATACACTTCAAGCAAATATTTGTTCTTCATTGTTATTATTCTTGTTGTAATTTTGCCTAGCTTTTCACTTTCACATCCTTGAGGTCTAGGCTATTCTTGATTACACTTTGCACTCAAATTGTAATATTCTTTATTGAGTTGTAATCTTGATTTTTGGTTATCATTCAAACACAAGATATCCTTGTGAGTGTTCTTGTGGTAAGAGCACACTTGGATGATCTAGGTGATAGGTGCAAGAAGATTGTGGTGATCTTCTTATTGAGGTGTTGAAGAATTTGGTATTCTTCAAGGTTGAAGATTGTGGTAATCTTCACAAGGTGCCGTTGAAGAAAGATTATGGTAATCTTCAAAGGGAGATTGTGGTAATCTCGAAAGGTGGTGTTGAAGAAGAGTGTGGTGCTCTTCAAGGTGTTGTAAGTTGAATTTGTATTAATTTTGGTAATTAATAAAATTCTTTTTCTTTTTGAAATCCATCCCGGATATACTGGGGTGGTAGTAGATTAGGCCCTAGGTGGGTTGAACTACTATAAATCGACGCGTGTTGTTTACATTCCGTACCTTTATTATTGTGTTTGAGCATTTGGTTAAAAAAAAGAGGGCGAAATCGAAAAGATGGAGATAATCTATTCACCCCCCCTCTAGATTATCGTAGCCACTTAGACTTACAAGTGGTATCAAAGCCAAACTCTTTGGCAAGCTCGTTTCACATCGCGAGTGAAGAGAAATGATCGTCGGCTACGAACGAAGCTCAACTATCCGGCACCTCCACCACCAAGCCACCACTATTTGATTCCAAAAATTTTATATTTTGGAAAGAAAGAATGGAATGCTATTTACAAGGTTGCGGGTTTGATATTTGGAACACCGTCATAAATGGAGAATCCAGTCCGATGAAAGATACACCACACACCTCCAAAGGCTTCAAAGAGCTCAATGATGAAGAGAAGAAAATCATCTCCTTAAACGGTAAAGCTCTTAATATTTTGTATTGTTCATTTACTAATTTGGAATATGAACATATTGTAGGAATTCGATCGGCACATAAAGTATGGCAAAAATTAGAAGCCATCTATGGAGTATTTGCAAATGAAAGGAGTCAAACAAAAGCATCTACTTCTCAAAGGGATACAAGCTCAAATCTAAGGAACAAGCCTCTTACAACTTCCAACTATGAAGAAGTTGAACATTGTCTTATGGGCATCAAAGAAGAAAACGAGGTATGTCTTAAACCCTCTACTTCCTATGATATTGTTATTCAAAATGATTATAGTGATTTGGAAAATGATTTTGATGATCTTCAAGATGAATTCCAAAGCTTGCTTGTTAAGTACAAAAATTTGAAAAATGAATTCAATGTTTTGAAAAATGATAAAGATAGTTTATTCACTTCCTATGAATCACTATCATGTGCTCACACCACCACACTTGACAAGGTTAGAGACCTTGAAAAAGAAAATAGTACTCTTGTTGAGGATATTAATTGCTTGAAAAATGATTTATCAAAATCAAACTTGAGTACCAATAAAATGTCCAATATTGTTGATATTCATAAGTGTGACAAAGGACTTGATCATAAGTCTAATGTTGTTAATCATATGAAAAAAGAATCAAGTCACTATGCATATTGGCCATTATGCTCCTAAATTTATTACTTGCTTTTATTGCGGTAAAAAGGGTCATACGGTAAATATTTGTCGAGCTAGAAATAGCTCTAATTATTGTTGGAGACCTAAAAGTCTCAAAGCTAATCCTAAAGGACCCAAACACATGAGGGTACCACAAAATAATGTTTTATTAGGTACCCAGCGAAATAATAATAGGAGAAAATTCATGCCACCAAGGAAACATCAAATGAACATCTCATTTGATCAAAGAAGGAAAAATCATTTTCAACAAAATCAATTTCCTAGAAGAGGATATAATCAAAAATGGGAAGAACACAATCATTGGAAATGGCAAAGAAATCATCAACAAGATGATTTTCAAAGAAGAAGAGACCATCAACAATGGGAAGGTAACAAACCTTGGAAATGGAGTAATCAAAGAAGTCATCATCAACAAAGTGACTTCTCAAGGGGAAGATATCATCAACAATGGGAAAGACACAACCCATGGAAACGGCGTAATTGGTAAACCGTATCTCCCTATTTATATATGCATTTTATTTTAATTATATGCATATTTTTATTTGTGTCTTAATTGCAAAATGAGTTTTCAATTTTTTTTTTTAGGTCTTTAATATATTTGTGAGTTTCAAAATTTTTAAAAGAAGACCTTGCATGATATTTCTAAAAACTCTTGTGGATTAAATTAGACCTATGTGGTTTATTATCTCTTATGTTTTTTTTATAGCATAAGCATTTTTTTGATATCTCCTATTACTTGCCTACACTTGTGTTGTTGTGCAAATTTTGTTTAAGAATTGTGAAGGATATATACATCTCATATTCATTGGCTATTTCGTCATCAAGTCTCTTAAACTATCGAGGTATGTTCACTCGTATTTCTCTTAGAACTCGATATTATGCTTATGCACATATCTTTCAAGATATTTCATTTCAACCCCTTAAGTGCCCCTAAATAATTTTGCAAATTTTTTAAAAGGGCACTACTCGTTAAGTCTCGTTTTTCTCGAATATATGTTTTCCCGAAACCCGTATTTGTTGGACCTGGTCCAAAATTATCTTTTTGCAAAGTATTAAAACTTTTGGGGTGAAAAATCGAATTTTAGAAAATTCTGGGAAAAGAAAAATTGCACTGGGACGGTCAAAGCAGGGGCGACCGGTCGCACCCTACCTCGACCGGTCGCCCAGGCTATTTTTACTAGTTAAAATCGTCTGTCTTCTTTTTTAAAACAGAACCCCTCAATCCTCAAACCCTCGAACAGCAGCGCGAAAATCAACTTTTTTCTCTAAAATCTTCAATTCTTCATCAATCTTTACGATTTTTGTTGCTAATCCTCTTATTTTCACAAGAATTTCACATATATGGCTCCTCCAAGAAATTCTACCGATCGAAATCCCATCTCCAAGCGTAGAAGGGGTGGAGAGGGCTCTTCGAGAAATCGGCAAGAAGAAGCCGAACAAAAGGATATTCGAGCTGCCCAGAGAAACGTAGCTAAAGAAGGTGATGACGTTCAAAATCCCGTACTCTCTCGGGCACAAATTACCGAGCTCCGCAGAACAATTTCGCTCCAAAATTGCCGTTGGGCGAAAGGTAAAAAATCTTTTATTCCTCAAGCTCCTCATTCCCACAGTGTTCTTAATTTCATCAATAAATATGCGGAATGGTACTATGAAGATTCGGGAATGGGAGAAAAATCGATTGCTCGGACTAAAATGTGTCGTTTTAATATATTTACAAATGAATATCCCACTATTAGAGGATTCTTTGAGGAGCAAGGTTGGATGTTTTTATGGGAGCATGCTTTTGTCTTATATGATGATGATATTATCCAACTCTTTTATGCCAATATGTGGGTGCAATATGATGTTGAAAGGAAGCCGATTGCCGTTAATTCGTTTGTAAGGGGTCGTCATTTTAGGTGGACTCCTAATGATATTTGTCGGCTTTTACGTGTTAGAGAAGGTGGTTGTGACTATTTTTCTTGTGGTACTTGGAATGATGAAATGTTGGGGGTGTCCATGAAAGAAGTTAAGACATATTTGGGCGTATGGCCAAAGTATTCATTGTTGGCGATGACACTTGAGCATCGTATTTTATCTGTTATTGTCGCCTACTGTATTTGTGGAAAGGCGGGTAAGATGCCTAGCAACATGGATTATTTTCTGACTTATAAGATTGCTAGGAGGGAACCGCTTAACTTTGGCGCCATACTTATTCAATGTCTAATTGAGTCCATCACTCAAGGTAATAAGAAGTTGGTTATGGGAAATTGGATTTGTAAACTTCTTATACAATCGGGACTACCTTCGTCGGAATGTAACTCGGAGGTATATCAAAATGACTTTGACAGTGATAACATCTCCCAAATGGTCACTATGTGCAAGAATATGGGCATCCGACCAACTAAAATGGCTAGAGGAAGAGGTCAAGATTCCCCCGGTCCTAACGACTACTTTGATGACGCCGAGGCCGCAAGATTGGCGAAGGAAGGCGAACCGAGCAATCCGGAGGGTAATACCGGTGCTCAACCGCCTAGGAGGTACACTCAAGCCGAGTTTGATGATTTAAGGGCTTTTCATGAGACAAGGTATGAGGCTTTGGAACAAAAGACCTCCAAAATGCAAAAATCTATCGGCAAGTTGAAGAAATTCATCAAAGATCTTATTCCCGGAACTTGCTTCTCCTCGGACGAAGAATGATGTCCCCACCCCTTTATTTTTTAGCACTTTCTTTCATGTTGCCTTGAACTTCTATGAACTTTGTAAAACTGTTTTGCACTAATGATATTTGCTTGTTTTCTTGAAAGGGTTAAAATTGCAAGTTAATAATGACTTGTGGGTGATCATGGTATTGATGGAGTATTTGATGGTAAAAATACTCTAATTTAGCATTGTTTGATGTTGGTATGAAGTACTTGATGGTAAAAGTGCTTCTTTCTAATTTTTGCTTAAATACATTTGAGATGCTTAAATTATTTTGCTTAGATGGATATTTTGGGACATTTGTAATGTCTAATATGCATTGTTTGATGCTTGACATGAATCTCTTAATGGCTCTTTATTTTTGCTTGATGGCATTGGTAATGCCTTGATCTCTCTTTGGCTAAATTATCTCAATTGGGTTGAACCCTTGAGAATTTACTTTGCTTATGCCTATTATTTGTTGGATACATGTTGAAAATTGCTTTTGGTGATGGTATGAACAACTTGGCTTGATTTACAAGGGCTATATATATCTTTTTCAATTTTTTGACGCCCGCCAAGTGTTCGTTAAAATGCTTCTATGAAAATCTCTCCACATACATGAATCTCTTATGTTCAATGTCTTAAAATCTTTTTGAGATCATGTTTTTGGCTTACTAATGAGCTTTTGGATTTCTTATGATACATTTCTCTAATTTTTTCCTTGGATTCTAAGCTTAATTATTTCATGGTTGATAAAACGAATTGTTGGCGCACTTTGATAAACTTGAATGATGTTTTTATCATCCTAACATTCTTTTTGATGATTCCAAAGGGGGAGAAACATGATATTGGCTCATTAGCTCAAAGAAGCTAATAAAAGCTTGTTATAAAAGCTATAAGCTATTGCTCATAAAAGCCATAAGTTGTGATTCATTTTTAGTCCAATTGTTGCTTGATGGACTTATATAATTGTTTAATGATGTTTTGTGACAGGGGGAGCTTAAAAGCTCTTGAACAAATTGTAAAAGCTAAAGCCTTTAGCTTATGAATAATCGCTTTTACATTATTATTGATGTGCTTGTTGATAGGGGGAGCTTGTGTACTGAATATATTTACTCCCTACTTGGTTGCTTTTATATTTTGGAAATTTTGGTTGCTTCCAAACGGTCAAATGCTTTTACCGGAAAATTATTTCTAAAATTGCTCTCTTTTGTCACCAAAACACTGTTTTTAAAGGTTGTCCAAATACTCCTAAATGATTTAAAATGGTTTTAATATTTTCCGGAGTATTTCCTCAAGTTTATTTTTCAATAATATTGGACAACACGTTTAATAATTTTATATCAATGGTTTTTACTTATAAACAAAGTTTCTAAATGTTGTCTAAATACTTCCGATTGGTTTAAAATGTTTTTACTAAATTTTCGGAGTATTTCTTAGGTTTTATTTTCGACAAAAATTGGACAACATTTCTGTCTCTTGGTCGACCGGTCGCCCTATAGGGCAACCCGTACCTGAAGATGATTTTTTGAAACAGAAAATGAGACGGAAGAAAAATCAAGCGGTCGTCGTCGCTCACAGGCGTCGGCCGGTCCCGGTCGGCCGGCCGCCTGGGGGTCGACCGGTACACCGCAAGTTTGGTCTGAAATAGAACATTATTTTCTCAACAAAACATTTAGGGGGACCGGTTGAAGTCAGGGTCGACCGGTCGAGGTACACGTCGACCGATCGCCCTGTGTAAATTTACTGTGTTACGTTTTAAACTTCTATTTCTGTGCGACCGGTCGCCCTGTGCTTTGACAACAAAAATATGACCGTTTGACAGCAGACACATTTCCTTAAATTGTGGGATTGATTTCTAACAACTATATTCTTGATTTTAATTGTATTTTTCTCGTAGATTTTCAATCCCCAAGAGAGGAGCGGATCTTGATCAATCATCTCCTATAAATAGAGGAAGTTTTGGAGCAACCAATACAACAATTGAGATACAACACAACAAGATACACTTCAAGCAAATATTTGTTCTTCATTGTTATTATTCTTGTTGTAATTTTGCCTAGCTTTTCACTTTCACATCCTTGAGGTCTAGGCTATTCTTGATTACACTTTGCACTCAAATTGTAATATTCTTTATTGAGTTGTAATCTTGATTTTTGGTTATCATTCAAACACAAGATATCCTTGTGAGTGTTCTTGTGGTAAGAGCACACTTGGATGATCTAGGTGATAGGTGCAAGAAGATTGTGGTGATCTTCTTATTGAGGTGTTGAAGAATTTGGTATTCTTCAAGGTTGAAGATTGTGGTAATCTTCACAAGGTGCCGTTGAAGGAAGATTGTGGTAATCTTCACAAGGTGCCGTTGAAGGAAGATTGTGGTAATCTTCAAAGGGAGATTGTGGTAATCTCCAAAGGTGGTGTTGAAGAAGAGTGTGGTGCTCTTCAAGGTGTTGTAAGTTGAATTTGTATTAATTTTGGTAATTTATAAAATTCTTTTTCTTTTTGAAATCCATCCCGGATATACTGGGGTGGTAGTAGATTAGGCCCTAGGTGGGTTGAACTACTATAAATCGATGCGTGTTGTTTACATTCCGCACCTTTATTATTGTGTTTGAGCATTTGGTTAAAAAAAAGAGGGCGAAATCGAAAAGATGGAGATAATCTATTCACCCCCCCCCTCTAGATTATCGTAGTCGCTTGGACTTACACCGTTAAGCAACACTTTATAGATACGTAAGCAAATATTTGGTCTTAAAAATCCGAAACTCATGAAATGAATTGAATTGACAGTGAATATGCAACATATATTCAATAGATAAGCAAAAAATATGTAGGTAGTTAACAAATTATTTCATCGTAAACGCTAAGAGACATCATTAGACATGTTGTCATGCATATGCAACATATACTTGATGGACAAGCAATATGAGTCTGTTATGTAAGCAATTTTTTTGTTGCATAAAATGACAGTTTTTTCAGCACAAATTTTACCGTAAGAACACAAATTAGAATCAATAAATAAGCAACATTGTTCATATTCATAAGCACCTTTATTATAACAATTAAGCAACATTTTATATATACCTAAGCAAAGGAACGATTTACAGAGGTGGCAAACATTTTTTTCCCTCCAAATTTTAGTGGAACAATTTACAGAGGTAGCAAACGTCTTGGTGAAGGAGAAGACTTTGAGATAATTTCGTGGTTTTGATTTTATTTTAAATGGTAAGATATATTGTGGGTAACTGCTTCTATTTTAATGGGATTTGATTGTTTACTTTGAACTAATATACCCCTATATCTATTTAATTATGCTTTTTATATATTTTATGCATCTTTAATATTAGCCATCGAATTGTTTGATTTATGGTTCAGATTTGGTCCTACGTACTTACACTAGCGGATTTATGTACAAATTTGGGGGTACAGTTGTACCCCCAAATTAGAATAATCCAATAATATCTTTTAGTAAAAAAATAATAATGATAAATTTGTACCCCTATTTCTACCCCCAAAAAAATAGAAAATCCCAAATAAAACAATACAAATCCCAACAATAAAATTTCAAATATTAAAAGAATGAATTAACAACTTGAATAAATAAATTATGGAAAAATCAAAACCTACAAAACTAAAAATATCATAAACAATATCTAATAATATCAATAATGTTACCAAAACTATGTTTTGTTGTCTCTTGTTTTCTTAATTGCCCTAATTATTTCTTGAGCATGTCTCCTGTTAGATCGTCTAACGGATCTAATCTGTTAGATGGATCCTCAACAAATAATTGGATCCATACCCAACTCAATTAAAAAAAATTGGATTGCTAATATCTCTCTCCATTCTGGTGCCGCATGCACTTTGCGATATCTGCACACACACACATAAAACACACTCACAAAAATACAGGGACTTCAATCTCTTAATTATCCCCACTTTATATATAGGACCTTCTTAATTACTTTTGTCTTTTCTGGTGGAAATTATTACACACATATATAAAATTACTACACACATAGATATATACAAACACATATGTCTATGTATATGTAGATTTTCAATTGCCAGAAAATAAGAATTTTTTTTTTTTGAGAATTTTGTTTACGTGATTTCTCCTTGCATCATGTATTCAGTGCTCTTAGTCGATTTCTGTATTTTTACGTCATATGTTCATGAAGAATAAGGACTTGATAGAAAAAAAGAACCAATACACTTCAATGGATTATTAATACTTTTTAGTTGGACTATTAATACTTTTTCTGAGGATTAAATATACTTTTATTAGAAAAACTAATACTTTTCACGGGAATTACTAATATTACTAATACTCTAGGAAATTACTAATACTTTTTCGAGAAATTACTAATATTTTTCCGAGGGACAACTAATACATTTTGGGAGAAAAAAGTTAATTATGTTTAGGAGAACTACTAAAATACTCTTTAGGGAACAATTAATACTTTTCCGATGAACTACTAATACTTTTTTGTGGGACTGTTAATACATTTCAGGAGTATATTCACAAGAAATACTAAAATACTCTTCAGGGAACTACTAATACATTTCAGAATAACTGCTAATACTTTTGGGAAGGACGGCTAATACTTTTCAGAAGGACTGTTAATACATTTCAAGAAAAATATTTAATTATATTCAGGGGAACTACTAATACATTTCAGAAGAACTGCTAATACATTTTAGAAAGACGACTAATACTTTTGGAAGGATTTGTTAATACATTTTGGAGAAAAATTTAATTTATTTCAAGGAACTACTAATACTTTTCGAGGAACTACTAATACTTGTTTGAGGGATTGCTAATACATTTCGGGAGTATATTTAGGAGAAATACTAAAAAACTCTTGAGGGAACTATTAATACATTTGAAGAAGCGCTAATACTTTTTAGAAGGGACGACTAATACATTTCGTAAATCGCTAATACCGATACTCCCGAAAACAACTAAAACACCACTTTGTTAATATTACGAAAATGCCCTTTGGATCCGCGGTCGATCCGTTTAACAGTCGGAACACGTTAGATGGTCAGACGGGAGTTTTTGTGTTATTTCTTTTATATATTTGTATTAATTTTTCATGTACCGTTACATGATCAACTTTTACAAAATTTTACACAGTATTTTGTGCTTTAAATATTAAACAATATTTACATGCACATTTTTTAATATCTATCGCACCCCATTTTCAAAATCCTGGATCCGCCAACGCGTACTTACATAAGGCATGGGTCTCATATAACCCTCCCCAAACTATACGCGATTTTCTATATTACACCCCTAAACTATTTTTTTCTACTTAAACCCCTCAACTATACAAAAATTTCTACGATCCCATCCCATCCTCCCCGCCGACGGATCTGATGGGAATATTCCGTTGGCGGGGAGGAGAAGAGGGCACCGTAGAAATTTTTATGTAGTTTATGGAGTTAAATAGAAGAAAATAGTTTAGGGGTTAGTTTCAAAAATTGTGCATAGTTCGGGGGGTACATTAAAATTTTCATAGATTTTTATATGTATACTTATTGTACATTTGTATACAAATAAAGTATTAAATTAAATCATAATTTTATAATTTCACAAGTTATTAAGCATGATTTCTAAACGAATTACTCTGGCTCTGAAAAATATTTAGACACTAAAATAAATATTTCTTTAAAGCAAAATAAAGAATGCAAGCTTTGAAAACTCAATCAAATATAGAAATGACATTCATCTCCATTATATGACTGTTTTTATTCAATGCATAAACAATAGAATGGTCAAGAATATGAATGACAATTTCGACACGACAAGCGAGTACCTGCCCTTCCCTGCCTCTGCCCCGTTTGGGTCGCTCTGTCCCATGACCCCCAATGGGACATGTCTGGGTATCACTTCCACCCCAGGGGGTACCCACCTCGCCCCGCCTATGTTTTTTAATATATTTAATAATTTTTGTAAAAAATATTTTATAAGTATATTAAAAATAAAATTTTATTCATTTTTTCTATTTAAATTTATTTAATATGGGGTAAGAGGGGCCGACCTAACCCGTTTGTGCCCCGTGGCGGGTCGGGTCATCCCTAATCAAGAACCCAACAAACTGAAACACCATTTTGACAAAATCAATGAAATTATAACATATTATATAAGTATCCCCACATATTTATGGGCACACATAATTCAAGCATTTACAATTTGATGTGCACACGGGGAAAAGTCGAACCTGGTAAGCGAGTAAATCTAAGAATTGAAGAAGAATTAAATGAAATTTTAAAGTTGATTTAACTACTAGAGAAAATTTTAATATACCCCCTAACTATGCATGATTTTCGCATTACCCCCTAAACTAGTTTTCTTTTTACTTAACTCCCTGAACTACACGAAAAATTCTACGGTCCCATCTCTTCCACCCGTCGGTAAATCTGACCCGAATATTTCGCCGGCGGGGAGGAGAGATGGGACCATAGAAATTTTCATGTAGTTGAGGGGGTTAAGTAGAAAAAGAAATAGTTTAGGGGCAATGTAGAAAATCGCGTATAGTTTGGGGGTTTATTAATTTTTCCTCATATATTTATACAAATCACTCATATATAATCTTTATTAAACAAGTATATATTTGGTTATATAAATAATTAAAATACAATAAACATGTTGAAAATAAAGTTGATTTAATCAAAATAAAATCGGTATTGAAGAATATTTTTGAGTAGAAAATCAAAAAAAAAATCCCAAGAAGCTCAATTTCTCGAAGTTCACTAAAATGTCTTTAGAAAATATCTAGAGAATTCTAGATCAGTAGATATTTTATTAGACTATTCTAGTGGATCAATTATGGTCATTAGATCAAATAAATCATAGTCATTGCTATTGGTTAGAGAGTAATAGATATTTTGTTAGACTATTCTAGTGATAAATCATAATTAGTTGATCAAATAGAGAGTATATACATTGTTAGACTATTCTAGCGGATAAATTGTAGTCATTAGATCAAATAAATCATAGGCATTGGTTATAGAGTTTTCCTAGTATAAGTAGTATTGATCATGCACCAAAATTGAGAAGAACAAAAAAATATCTCTCATCCAACAAATAATATCTTAGATTCAAGTAATTGTTGTAATCTAATTAAATATTATAAAATAAATAAAAAAATATAGATTAGAAATTAGAATTTCATATACGGCTAGTAAAATTGATTCTTATATATTCGAAGATATTTCAACTAATAATAATAATTAATTTTTATATTCGAATATTAAAAGAATTTAATTAACTAAGTGAACCGGACATGAATAGAATATCTTGATATTTGGTGGTTCGATTCATTTTGAAAATAGAGTACCGATACGTGTAAAATGTACGTACATTTAGGGGCTTATTTTGATATATATTTGATGTATTTGCACGTATATTTAGTGTAGTTTACTTGGTTTCCTTAGAAGAGGATGATATCGCGTATTCTTGTAATTTTTAAAGAAAACAGAGCTAGAATAAGAAGATATCGTTAGGCGGCCTAGACAAGAATGACGAATGCGAAGAGACGATCGAATACACAGAATATAACGTCCCCCTAAAATTTTTCGACCGCCCACTTCCAACGGCCCCCTAGAATTTTCACGCGGCACTTCCGGTCACTACTCTATTCTACTGAAAAAATAATACAAAATACATAATATAATCAATAAACACATAATATATATAAATTAAAAAACGAGAAAAAAAGAAAGAATGAAGAACTTCAATGGGAGGAACTTACCTTCTCCGGAGAGGAATAAAGGGTGCTCAAATGCGAAGTGTGGGGGGGAGGAGGAAGACAATTGATTTATTGGAGTGGCGAATTGGTAGCTCTGTTTTCCTTTGGGAGTTTGAATTAAAGCGAGAAAACAACACTACCAACGTTGTTTTCTCAACAAAAAAAAAGGTAAAAAATAAAGCCCCATGCCTCTGTTTTCTGCAGACTCTGCAGAAGCACAAGGGTTCGAGACTTCCAAGAAGGGTCCATCATGACAAGAAGGGTTTTATCTTTTTAATTTAGATATCTTGTTTGTATTTTAAATGATGTCAAACTATTTGATTTTCAAGTTTGTCTATGGATTTGTTGTCAAACATGTTGGGCTAAATATTTCTGATCATAGGGCATAATCAAAATTGTGGATTCATGTTAAATGTATATCGATTGTTTTTCTTAATTGGTTTTTGTATTCTATTATATGAAATTCGAATACTTATTTCTTGTAGGTTACCTGATCAATAACTTGCACGTGGTATTTGTTAGTTCATAATTCAGGAGATGAAATCTAACAAACAAAAATCGAGTTCACACATAAACAGGTATAACGTGTCGAGAGACCTACAACTGTTTGTGAGGAGTACTTCAATTTAAGGATATTTTAATTTGGGAGTTAATAGTAATTGTTGAGTATGTATACTAGAAATTGTTATTAATTAACTATTTATGTGCCACATGGGAGAGGGAATAAACTAATTTAGGAATTGAATCCATAGATACACTTAAGCTGGTTTTGATGAAACATTAATTGTATTTAATATTGAAGAAGCATGTTGAGAATATGTGCCTAGGGTTGCTTTAGTATTTGTTGAAAACATGTGGAGTTCGGGTTTATAAAATTATAAATATTTTTATTTCTTAATTTAGGGTTTCAATTAGATAATAAACAATTTTGTGATTTTCGACCGCTTCAATAAAATTGAAATACGATATTTACTATAGCCTAAGTAGTTTGTATTCAATCCCTGAGGAATATGACCTTGCTCACTGCTATTTGCTAGCTATATTGTACAGTTGCAGTTTAGTGAAAAGATTTTCACGATCAAGTGTTTGGCGCCATTGTCAGGGATTGAAAGATTCAACTTAGATATAGTAATAAGTAGTTCAATTTTAATTGAAGCATCATTCTTTTATTCTTTTATTTTTTTATTTTTTTCGATTATTTTTGTGTAAATATTATTTTTTATTTTCTTTAGTTCTAACGTTGTTTTTGTTAAGTGTTGATAATACATGATCACACGTTCCAAATCTACTCAACCAATTCCCATTGACTTGGAGATCGAAAATACAACAAAACAGTTAAGGAAAAGATCAAAAGCGATGGCGGATGTGAACAATTAGAATGGTGTGAATAACAGAATCAACGAGGAGCACCCACCTGGGATGAACGAACAGAACCAGATTGAGGAAAGACCCATAGAAGGGCGGTTAGGGACTACTTCCAGCCGGAAGTTAGTCAATAGTATGAGGGTGTGGCCCGTCTGCCAATTAACGCAAATAATTTCAAACTAAAACCTGCATTGATCCAGATGGTGTCACAAAATTAGTTTGGGGAAAGAGTTGTTGAGGATCCAAATACGCATCTGACGCAATTTTGAGAAATTTGCGATACAGTTAAGATGAATGGTGTTTTTCTGATGATACCATTTGATGCCGCCTTTTCGTATTCTCTCTACGCGATAAGCTTAAGGGATGGTTATACTATTTGACACCACCCGCAGTAGATTGGGCTGAACTAAGTCAATGGTTTTTGGCTATGTATTTCCCCCAACTAAGAATTTACAATTGAAAAGTGAAATCGCACAGTTTAGGCAATTCGATATAGAGCTGCTATATGAAACATGGGATAGGTTTAGAGAATTATTGAGGAAGTGCCCTCAACACGTACGGATATCCCGATTACCAATAAATGCAGTATTTCTGTAATGGTCTGAGTGACAACACACGAACTATTATTAATTTTGCATCTAGAGGTGCAATACTATGGAAATATCCGGATGATGCGCTAGAATTATTGAAAGAGAAGGTAAACAACGATTACAGTTGGCATCCAGAGATCGATGATAGGCGTATCGCGAGAGATCCAAGATGAGGATAAGATTGTCATGCTCACCAAGCAAATATCCATGCTAAGTATGAAACGGATGCGATACAACAAGTGAACTTTAGAGATCCTGCATTTGTTGTACACGAGGCGAATTTTGTGGGACAATGAATTACAACAACAACTACGAAATAATCAAACATTTATATATTATAATCCGGAGTCTGCAGAACCATGGAAATGTTTATTATAATAACAACAGAAATGGTTCGCAGCCACCTCCGGATTTTAATATGGGTAACTGAGGCAACACGAAGTCAAAGGAACATAAACCATCTTTGGAGGAGATGTTAGCTAGCCTCATTCATCGAGAAAACATGAGCGGACTAAATCGAGGATGAAGGCTAAAATAGATAGAATTGAGGATCATGTAACTCGAGTTAAATACCGATATGAATGCGAGACGAAATATTTGAAAATACAGTGGGGCAAATAAACACAATAGTAGGCGGCCAACACCCAAAAGGTAAACTTCCAAATGATCTCGAGGTAAACCGGGGAATAATGCAAATCCATTCGCACGAGGAGTAGAATGGGATATGAGGTCCAAAGATTGGTTGAAAGACAAGACGAAGCAGTGGAGGGAAAACCTTCAGTAAAGCACTATGCGACTTAGGTGCTAGCATAAACTTCACACCACTATCAATATTTTGGAAATTGGGGTTAGGCGAAGTAAAGCCTACGACAATTGTCCTACAATTGCTGGGTCATTCGGTAACTTATCTAAAAGGGGTCATTGAGGATGTATTGTTTAAAGTAGACAAATTTATCTTTCCAGCGGACTTTATTGTGTTGGAAATGGAAGAGGATCGTGAGATTCCATTGATTCTAGAAAGACCATTCTTAGCTACAGGTAGAGCATTAATCAATGTGCAGAAAGATGAGTTAACATTGAGAGTAAATCTTTGAACATGTGCTATTTTGATCTATAAAGCAATGCAATTCCATGAAAACGTTGAACATTGCAATATGGTTGATGTGTTAATATCATACATGGAAGCTTAGTTTGAACATGTTACGATGAAAGACGATTGGAATAGTGTTTGAGCCACTCGTAGAGTCAAAAGGTATGTGTTTTGATATTACTAACGATAAAATTCTTGATTATGTACTTCCTTAGATCAAATGGAATAGCAAATACCGGAAAAAGTGTGGGAAACCGATCCACAGTTTGTGTGAATTTACACGCCAAACCGTGAGACAGGTGGCGGTAGGTGAAGACAGAGCACACAACCGTGTGAATTTACACGGTCAAACCGTGTACTCTGTCTCTGAAGGTGAAAATTTTGATGCACATGGTCGTGTGATCTCACACGACCAGGTCATGTGTTCTTCTTCTTGACTCTAGGTTTGACGGATGAGCTCTCGGCTAACAGAGCATAAACCTCTTAGGACCATCTTTAATATGCATTCTTGGGCAAAAACAAGACCTACCCGGTAATAATTTCTTCTTCCCTTACTACAAATCAATTGGATAAACTGCTTAGAGTCTTAAGGGAACATAAAGCTACTATTGGTTGGTCCATTTCTGATTTAAAAGGTATAAACCCTTTGATTTGCATGCATAAAATAAGAATGGAAGATGATTGTAAACCTGCTGTGCGATTTTATGGTACGAGATGGTATTGTACTCGGTTATCGTATTTCCTCTGCAGGTTTAGAAGTTGACCGAGCAAAGGTGGTAACAATTGAGAAGCTTCCACCTCCGAAGAATGAGAAAGCATTAAGGAGTTTTTGGGACATGCAAGATTTTATCGACGTTTTATTCATGATTTTTCAAAAATTACTAAACCTCTATCCCATTTACTTGAAAAAAATGTACATTTTGCTTTCACCGCTGATTGTTTACATGCTTTTGAAACACTGAAAAAGGCTCTGGTGAGTGCACTAATTTTGATCACACCCGATTGGAGTCAGCTATTTGAAATAATGTGCGATGCGAGTGACGCATTGGGACAGAAATGCGATAAGTTTTTTCGCGTAATCTACTACGCAAATCGCACATTATTCAGGAAAAAATAAATATCCAAATAAATGATACTTTAAAAACTTATACTTTTATGAGTAGAATTGATATATTTTTAATAAAAATTAACAAATTTTTTTTAATAAGAAATGGTATTTGTTTCAATAAAAAAGTGATATATATTTTTTTCCATAAGAAGTGATAAATTTTCATAAAAAGTGATATTTTTCTAATTCCTCCACACCCAAACCCAGGACCTCCAAACTAAGTACTGAGTTGTAAGAGTGTGAGTACCACTAGTTCTAAAGTGTGAGTACCACGATCATCTACTCGAAACATTAGATTAATGATATCATATTTAATTCCTACATAATTAAATATTTAGCCACGAATAAAAATATTAAAAAAATTGAATAAGAATATTCTCTAAACACAAAAACTTTGTGAGGACCGTCTCATATATATAATGAGACGGATCTATATTTAAATAAATTTCGACCATGACCAAAATCCATACCCATACCATCAAAAGAATCCATATTTTTGTATATATGGATCAATCTTATGAATTTAGATTAATGAAACGGTCTCACATAAGACACCTCTTCTCTAAATGAACTGAATATGAATATAATATCTTGATATTCGACTCGATTCGATTTAATTACACCGGATGACGATGGTAAGACTGGGAATACTCAATATTGATACATTAATGCAATTGTTTTGCAGGGCTTTTCCCTAATATTAATCTATTTTTCTGGGCAAATTGTTTTGTCGTTTACACCGACTGAAACTACGCAATTACGGTCTTTCCCTAATATTAATCTATTTTCTGGGACATGGATGTTTGATTATTTCCTATCTCGCTCGTCGCCATTTTTCTGTTCCGTTATTTGTGGGCTTTTTCAACTTTCAATTTTTTTTAGTGAATGGTACGGCTCCGACAGTCGATATTACACGTAGATCACAACAAGTTCGCATAAAAATAGCGGATAAGGTTTTGAAAAATCCTTTTTATATGTATATCATATGGATAGAGATTTTTGAAATGTTCAATTTCCTTATATGTTAGATCCCAGATGCCCTGAAAAATAGGGGAAAAAAATAAGAATGTATTGATATTATTTAAGCATAATATATAAGCAGATAATATTGACATATTCTATTCTGGCCTTTCATGCATTAAGAAGTTTATTTACTTAATTAATTAATATTAGCTTCTTCTTATCTGAAAGGATCATTTAATTTGGAGTTCTTTAAATTGGGAATGTGAGAGTTGGTTTTGGTAAAGTGCATTTGAAGGATATCA
Organism: Rehmannia glutinosa; assembly: GCA_016081115.2. Classification (NCBI taxonomy): domain Eukaryota; kingdom Viridiplantae; phylum Streptophyta; class Magnoliopsida; order Lamiales; family Orobanchaceae; genus Rehmannia; species Rehmannia glutinosa. The sequence continues at coordinate 75,403,938 of CM071935.1, forward strand.
AGTAATTTCGCATTCGGAGCAAAATTGTAAATAATGATTCAAGTAAGTACCTTAATCTCTTCGATTTAGTAAAATAAGCTCTCCAAGTTTTTTCTATTCTTTGTATTTTGCTTATCTAATCCGTGATCAACTTATTGTTTATGTAATTATATTTCTCCAAGTTCTGAAATGAGACAAGATTTTGCTTTCTTCCTGTTTTTTTTTGGGTTTCTTTCTTTCTGGGGTGGGGCTGGGTTTTCTTATAAGTTATAACCTGATGGTTCAGAATGATTTCCCATTTGTTTTATTTAGGGATAATTACAAAAGACCCCCTAAGGTTACGTCTAATTCCAAAAAAAAACCCGGACTTGTTTTAAAATTACAAAAAGCCCCCTCAGGTTTGGTTTTGTCTTAAATTGAAGGGGTAAATAATATTCTTGGAAATATCAGAGTTTTTTTTGAAATATTTTTTGCTTATGACGGAGGAAAATATAAGACGAATCAAAACTCAAGGGTCTTTTTCAAAAATGTTTGTAATTAATCCGAACCTCAGGGAGGTTTTTGTAATCATCCCTTTTATTTGTTAAACCTTTTTGGCCTTTTCTGTTATTCATTTTTTTTTTTAAATTGTTGATTGAATTTGAGTCAGCTGCCTATGTAATAGGGAAGTATTATCTTTTGCGAATTGGGATCTTTTGGATTATAATTTTCTATAAACAGTTAATTAAGTTTTTCATAATTTTTTAACTCAATAAAGCTGATTTTTGTTTTTACAGTTAAATATATGGACTATGTCATCACCAGGCAGTCATCAATACGCTGATATACAAAGGGCTCTTTATTGATTCTTTTTGTATCTAAGTTTTGCTAAATATGCTCAAAGTTCATTATTTTGGCACTATATGCAATTTACAATTTTAAAGGAACAATTTTACCACTATATGCAAATGAGACTCTAATGTTTCCAGATTTTATGATAAACATCATTTATCTTCCAATGTCTGCTAGTCAGTATTGAAAGTACACATTTATCCTTATTCTATTCTTGTGTTAGAGCTGTCAAAACCAAAGCCAAGTAGGAAATGAACTAGGCCTATTTAGCCAGGTCCATTAGGCCCAAAACATTGGGCGGTCGATCGCCCTGACCATTTTAGTTGTATTTTCATGGACCGAGCCAAGCAAGGCTCCAAAATAGTGACCGGTCACCATTAACCCGGCCCATTTGACAGCTCTACTTGTCGTATATCTGAAAGAGGAAGTGCTGATATATCTTTTACATGCCAGAACATGCCATTGACGGACTTCTTCACCGAATACGGTGAGGCAAACTTGTACGAAATCCAAGAGGTTGTCGGTAAGGGAAGCTACGGTGTTGTGGCGGCCGCAATCGATACTCACACCGGAGAAAAAGTAGCTATAAAGAAGATCAACAATATTTTCGAGCACGTCCCTGAAGCCACTCGCATCCTCAGAGAGATCAAGCTCCTCCGTTTACTCCGCCACCCTGACATTGTCGAAATAAAGCATATCATGTTGCCTCCGTGTCGGAGAGAATTCAAGGATATATACGTCGTGTTTGAGTTGATGGAGACGGATCTTCATCATGTGATCAAGACGAATTATGATCTCACTCCCGGGCATCATCAGTTTTTTCTGTATCAGCTGCTTCGAGCTCTGAAGTATATGCATTCAGGCAGGGCCTTTTTCTTTATCTCTTTTCATTGCAATTTACGTTTCTTCGCGAAGTTTTTTATTGCTTTTTTTCATTATTCGTTTGTTCGTAGCTTCTGCCTGCATCACGTCCTAATTTTTTTTTTTTTTTTTTTTTTTTGGCAGCGAATGTTTTCCACGGGATTTAAAACCGAAAAACATTCTTGCTAATGCGGACTGCAAGTTGAAGATTTGTGATTTCGGACTAGCTCGTCCTTCATTTGGTGATGCCCCGTCTGCTGTTTTTGGACTGTATGTGCTGTAATATTGTGACGGATATGTCATTCTTTTTTGAGGAGCAATGCACTAAATATTAGTCTTTTTAAGAGATGATTATTTGTGTTTTACTTTTGACTGAAGTGCTGATCATTTCTGTAGGATTACGTGGCAACTCGTTGGTATCGTGCTCCTGAACTTTGCGGTTCCTTCTTTTCGAAAGTAAGTTACCATTTCTGGCATTTAAGATTTGCGTGTTTGCAAACTCTGAAAAAAGTGATTCTCAGCTTCTAAAAGCTTTTCTTGTTTTCATAGTATTCTGTTCATATTTTATTAGCTGGAATTCTGTTTTGGACCATGTGTTATAAATTGTCTTTCCCCTTTTCAAATTTATTGATTGTTAATTAGTATGATCTTCAATATGTGCAAACTCATAAAACTGTTTTACTATTGGAAAACTGCGTTAATATTCCTTTCATAGCATTTTTTTTTATAAGTTGAGAGTACTGGTTGGAGGGAGGAGATATATTTCAAAGAACTGAAAGATACCGAACTCGAACCTCGGTCAACACTATAAGGTACCACTTGAGCTACAAGCTCATGGTATTCCTTTCATAGCATTGGCTTTTGCTAAATTTCAAATCTCTAAGTTGTTTATTTTGTCAAAATATTGCGAATTTCTATCTAAGTAGTTGGTTTCTGGTGGACATGTTTACACTTGTAGTATTTTTCGAAACAATCCCTTCATTTGCTGCAAATCTTGAAGTCTCAATGTGACATAATACTTAGATTAGTTCCAGAATTAGGAAAATGTTCTTTTACTTCAAATCAATCGGAAATGGCAAATATACATGAAGCTTGTTACTTAAAAATCGATTTTGGGGATTCCTAAAAGTTGTGGGTTTTTTTTTTTTTTTTTGCAGTATACTCCTGCTATTGATATCTGGAGCATAGGGTGCATATTTGCAGAAATACTTACTGGTAAAACATTATTTCCCGGGAAAAATGTGGTTCATCAATTGGACCTCATAACGGATCTTCTTGGTTCGCCTACCTCTGAAACCATTTCACGGGTTCGCTCTTGTCCGTAGAAAATCACTGTTGTTTCCATGCATTTGGATCACGATACGCGGTTTAAGTTAATTTTGAATCAAGGCTTATTAACTAGCTGACAGAAGTTGGTTTCTTGTGGTGCCTGCAGATTCGAAATGAAAAGGCCCGAAGATACTTGAGTAGCATGAGAAAGAAATCGCGTGTACCCCTGTCGCATAAGTTCCCCAGTATTGATCCCTTGGCTCTTCGTTTGCTCGAGCGTCTACTTGCTTTTGATCCCAAGGATCGTCCCTCTGCTGAAGAAGTAAGATTCACTACGATCAATCATTAAGCTCCTATAAATTGTTTACAGACTGTCTGCAAACTCTAAAAAAAGTGATTCTCAGCTTCTAGAAGTTGAGATAACTGTTTCTTAGAGTTTGCAAACACTCAAAAAAAAAAAAAGTGATTTTCAGCTTCTAGGCCGAAAAAAACAGTTATTTTTTTCTATCTGGAAGATGAGAAATAACTGTTTTTTGAAGTTTGCAAACACTCCCTTAATTCGATTTCAATATTTAATATGCGTACGTCTTGATATTAGAATCTTATTTCTCACTACAGGCACTGGCAGATCCGTACTTCTACGGGTTGGCGAATGTGGAAGATGAGCCGTCGACTCAACCCATCTCAAAATTCGATTTCGTGTTTGAAAGGAGAAAGTTAACGAAAGATGATGTGAGGGAATTGATATACAGAGAGGTACGATCGTCTCTAGTGCTTCGTTGTTAATGATGCTATCGCGTGTTGCGTTAGCTGTTGTTACTTACATTGTATCTCGATTGAGCCGACAGATATTGGAGTATCATCCGGAGATGCTCGACGAGTACCTTCGTGGCACGGACCAGACTCACTTCATGTATCCAAGGTCTGGCAATCAAATAGGTTTTGTGTAACATTTCAGAACACTTTCTTCTTACTCTCTGTTTCAACTTTTTTGCAAATGCTTATGTTGAAAGTGAATGCGTATTATCTTGTGCACATGATATTATCATCGCTTGCTCCCTTAAATATACGGTGTGATGTTTCAGTGGAGTCGACCAATTTAAGCAACAATTTGTCCGCCTTGAGGAGCACCCTGGTGAAGTAGGCAGAAATCCGTGGCTAAGGCGCCATGTTTCCTTGCCAAGGTAAGGCGTTTCTTTACGATGTTTTTGGATGGAAGAATTTGGATTTGGAGAAATAGTTTTGAATGGCTCCATCTAATATGGAATCGAAATCGACCACAGTGACTCCGATAGCTCAAAATAGGATTGGCCAACAACTTTTTGAAATCCATGCATCATATTATGATATTACCCGAACATGCTCAATGAATTTGAAACGTTGCAGTGATACTTGTTGAGCTTCTTTCAACATTAATGTTGCATTTGGATTGAGGGATTTGGATATTAGGGGAGAATTAAGATTTCAAATTAATTCATATAACATGGATTTGAAATCCACCACAATTACTCAAAAAACAGCTCAAATACGAGCTTACGGATTTGAAATCCATTCTGAATTAGCTCATCTAAACAATTTCATGGATTTGTTATTATGGATTTGAAATCTATCTAAATGAAGCATTTGTACCCTTTCGATATCTCATGCAGAGAGCGCGTCTGTTCACTTATAGACGAGGATCCCGACAAGGATAGCGAATCTAAAAAAGAGAATATCCGTGCTATTCCCCGGCCACGCCTCCCGAGCACCAAGAAGGCAATGAATATCAAGGGATCTGAAGTTACTAACATTAATGTGAAAGCTAGACAAAATGGTCACAGGAATTCAAGCTATAGTGCTCGTTGTTTGTTGAGAAGTGCTAGCATTAGTGCTTCTAAGTGTGTTGGTGTTGAAGGAGCAGACTACTGTTAAGTACAATGACGTAGCCAGCCCACAAAAGTGGGGTGAGCCGAAAAAAAACTCATATAAACTATAACTCAAATTTTTTTAATTTTTTATTTCTTGATAAAATCTAAGTAAAGAAAATAAAAGTCAGGGGCCGGGGCCCGGGTTGACCCCCCTTTTCTACGCCATTGGTTAGGTACGTGTGTGTCGATTATGTAGTGTTAAAGTTGTCCGGTGTAACTGCATAATACGTGATCGGACCAGTTAGAATTGTTTTTGCTCGTTTGGATTTGGATTGGTGATCGGATTTTATTTGAGAGATTCTTGATTTATTACCAGGATGGAGGATTTGTCTGTCATTTTTATTTATGAATAGAATTGTATATTGTGTTGTTTTGTTGATTATGTATTGTGTAATCATTGAGTGTTGTTTAAAACATTGGATGATAAAATGGGTGTCCCAATAAGTTTTACTTGAAAGTGTTTTTACAACAGATTGCAGATCATAAGCTTGCCAATATTTTTATAGCTGAGAATTTTATGATGGCAGTTTAATATAGTCTTGTATGTAGCTTTGTGATTCTGAAACATTGCATAAGTATTTAGGTCCTCAACTTAAATTAGTTATATAAAAATAGAAAATTGGTAATATGAGAAGGGTTGTTTTGCCACACTTTAGTTGAAATTTGAATTCTATTAATGTAACTTTATATCATCAGTATTTTTGTTGTGTGATGAGACAGGATAGTTTGCTAGTGAGCATCTTGCACCTATTTGTTTTTAAGTTTCAACGAACTTTTTTCTTTTATATAAAGGAAAAAAAAACACATTAATTAAGTAATGGTAAGACCCTACTAATTCACCATTACTATGATTTAAGTTGGAAATTGTTGGGAAATGCATAGTGGTTGAGTGGTTAAAATTTTCAAGTTCAAACAAGATGTAAGAAGTTCATTCTCATCACTCAAGTTCAAACAAGAGGTAGGAAGTTCAATTCTCATCACTCTTCTCCGCTTAGGATCTGAACTCAAAAAAAAAAAAAAGTTGAAAACAATTTCAACGTTTTCAAGATGATTCCTTCACCATCAGGCATCAGCCAGGGGTGAGCAAAGCCGAATCGGAACCGAAAAATCCCATGAACTGATGAATTCAACATGGTTTCAGTTTGGTTTTAAATCTAATAAATTGAATTAGTTTCTAGTTTTCGGTTTGGTCTAGAAAATATCGATTTTATCTTTTGAACCAACCCGAATATATGAATTTGTATTTTTATATTTATTTTTTAATTAATATTTTACTTTTCAATTTTATTTCATTGGTGAATTTTCAAATAAATGTCAAATATATGTATTTTCAGCAAACAAAATAAATACCCAAGCTGAAAAGCTGAACTGAACTAAACTGGTTTGGTTCGGCTCGGTTTTTAGCAATGTTGTTCCGTTCTGATTATGAAAAATACAAATGTGGTTTCATTTTTTTACTGTTCGACTCAATTCGATTTTGCACCGAACTGGCCGTTTTTGCTCACTCCTACCATTCGCAATAAAATTGGTTTTTCCTAAGTGTTATTCGTCCAAGATTTGCACCCACATGTGCACGCGAGCAAAACTAAGGGGATGTATGGATGTGTTTCCAAGTCCAATTTCCAGTTTCTAGTGTTGGAAAATAAATTTTCAAACTTTATTGGTTTTCGTGTGAGAATTGATAATATGTTTGGTTTGTTGTCTGAATTTCTGTTTAAAAATGAAAGTATGCTTGGTTATAGTATTTTTGACATAGATTTGTGTGATTGTAGTGTATTTTTAACATCGTTTTGCGTGGTTATAGTATATTTTTACATAGATTTGCGTGATTTAAAAACTTGTTTGGTTGTATTTTCAAAAGAATCTTTACATAAAAAATGAAAATTGAAAATGACTTTATTTCTATTGAGAATTTTTTAAACAAACATAAATTCATTTTTAAAAATAGTTGGAAATTGGAAAATTGGATTTGAAAACAATTCCATATATAACCTTATGTTCCTTAAATAGTGTAATTCAGGACGGATGCGTCATAGTCCCGAAAGAAGTGTAAGGTTTGTGCCGCTAACTGATATGCAATACCTCTCCATCGAGAAAAAAAATAGTGCAATTCGTTATAAACTACTCTGTTTCTCCTTATTCTTCCAATGTAGGAATAAACTCCACAAGTTTTCCTATTCAACTATTTTCAACACATAATTTTGAGTTCCAATTTCTCATTCCCCATAATATCATTTTTGACAAATCATATATACTATATTGTGTCGAACCTGTAAGATGGGGAACACATAATCAAATTTATTTCCCACAAATGAGAAACATGGTCTCACAATAAATCTTGCCCAAAAATGACAAAATTTCCACCAGCAACAACCAAAGAAGTAAAAAGCAAACTCAACTTTCTGAAATTCAATGAATCGCAATCACGTCACCACGCTTTTTGAACAAATTCAAACACATAATTAACAATGGGACCCCCAAATTTTTATCCAGTGTGACAACAGTAGATGCTCCACCGTTGAGCTCACAACAGTAATATCAGTAACTGAAGGAGACAAGTGGGGCCCAAATGTTCCCTAACCAATAATCCTGAAGGGCCCCACATTGGGCATGTTTCCGTGTTTAATACCCAAACCGAATCATGTGGTCGGGCCCACAGCACTTAGCTTTTAGCTGATTTCTGCCTGCTTATTGCGCAGAATAATTAATTTATGTCCCCCTCGTGTGCATGTGGTTTCGCATTTCTCTGATGATATGCATTGAACTATTAAATACTAACCCCAAATCTGAACAAAACATTTTGGACATTTTTTTGGGGAAAAACAATTTGTAGCCCTTTTGGGGGAATTCTTTTTCTACTAATGATTCATCCAACATTTGTTAATGAACCTGTTTGTATGTTGGATATTGGATAGGAATTTAAGTAGGGGTTGTTTGTTTTCATTTTCAGAAAAAATTGATGTTGTGTATTTTATCAGGAAAAAAAGATGATATTAAAACAATGATACACTAACTTTCGATCAGTAATTCAGTACTCCCTCCGTCCCAATTTGATAGGCAAGTAGAAGAAATCACACAGATTAAGAAAACATACTAAATATAATTGGGATTACAATTTTTTCCATATTGTTCCAATTTTACCCTCACATTAAATTGTGAAGAGACATGATATTTAGTATGGTATTTTCGTGGATTGTGTTGTTATTGGAAGATTAATGCACTCATATTTTAAATTTTAGTATTCCAACTATCTTGGAAAAATAAAGTTTGTTAAAATTAAAGTGAATTAAATAGGGGTAATTTGGTCTATTGTTGTATAATTAATACTCTCAATAAGGAAACTAGCCTATAATTTGGGACGGATGAAAAATGAAAGGTGGTCTATCAAATTGGAACGGATGGAGTATTAACTATTAAAAACAATATATAGTATGGAAATATAGATTTATACCTTTTCAATTCTTATATAACACTCCATATTAAGTCGAAATAGCCTTATGATTTTTGGAATGCATGTTATAGTAAATGATAATTAATTTACTCAATGTGCTCTTTGTATGAATATAATATAAGAAAATTAGTTGTCATAGATATAGTCAGACGTAAGTCTGGAAGTTGAGTTTTAAAAAAAAAATTAGCAATATCGCACAAGATAAATACTTTAATTTTAATTTTTGAGTTATAATTTATTGCCGAAAATTACTAAACTAAACCATGTCGAATATTGATGTTCCAACACAAGTTTCGACACAATAATATTTAAGCACAATGGAAAATAAAGAACACAATGTTTATTAACGAGCTTCAGATTATATAATCGTACTGCGCATGCACTAAGCCACGCTCAGAAAAAATTCTTCCACTAATTGTAAAGGTTACGAAGTACAATAATTGGAGTTAAAACAATTAAGACCCTCTCTTTATATTGAGCTAATTCATGAACTCCCTTTACGTTAGCCGAAATCGTTGTTCCAATACTCCACTACGATGAACTCCCTTAACATTAGATCTTTCCTAAAAATATATCATCTTCTCCCACAAACTCACCTTCTTATCCCAAAGAATGAATTTACATATGAAAGAAGGATAGTGAAAATAACAAATTTGTAATCCTAAACAAATTAGAAAACCTAGTTCTAACCAAACTCTTGTTAAGGTACAAGATTTCTAGGGATGGTAAGGGTGGGTTCGGCATGGGTATGGCTAAACTTAAGACTCCCCCGCCCTATTTCAGGCCCCTCCCCGCCCTACTTTGAAGCCGCGACCAACCCAACATACCTGCTTTTGACCGAAATAGTTTAAAATAAATGAGCGTCAACATCATTGTTTCGAAAAAGCTAAAAAAACATGCAGCTGCTTAGTATTGAATTTAATCTTCACATGTTAAAACTTTAAATTCAGAAACAAATTTGTAACACAAAATTTAAAAATTATTCGGAGGAGCAGATTCAAGACTTCAACTGCATGCTAGTGAATTTGTATAGCAAGATTTATTGTTTAATTAAGACTAGTGTCAATAATGCAAATGACTATTGTCCATCATTTAGGGATTAGAAAAATGGGTTATTGTCTTACAGACAGAAGCCACATTAAGTCATGAGAAAAAGAGAGAAGAAAGAACGATGAAGTTGCAGAGAACTAAGAGCGAAATTCTAAAGTACGATAGCCATGAGCCCATGACAGCTTGGTATGCCTCCTAAAAATTATTAATTTTTTAATAATTTAATATATTTTATACATATATAGTTGGACCCATTGCCCAATATGGACCATCGGATTTAATGTCGAACCGGGTTTCAATCCGCTCCATTGCCATCCTTATTCCTACCAAATAAAAAACTCTAAACCTCAATTACATCTCAAAGGCCATATACAAAATTTGTTACAAGACTAATTTCTAGTTAAACAAGAAAATATAATATTTCCAACTCTTATTATAAAAAAGTTCTTAATCTTTACGACTTTACCTCGTGGCTAATTCGATGATGCCGAAGGGTTCAATGTCCAACTTTATTCTCATGCCACCACGTGACCATCCCACTTACATAGCCCATTTCTGTCGCAATTTATGCATATCATTCAACCATTTTTGACCTCTATGATTGAGTTCATCAATCAAAGTTTTCCATATTACCTCAAATTCTTCTCCCAATTCACAATAATTCCTACACTTATGTCAACATTGTTTAAAATTTGAATCGCCATCAAGTGAGATGGACATGTGGTAGCATCAGAAAACTGGGAAGAACACGCATGAGGTGGCATGAGAAGAGAGTTGGGAAGTACCCATTTTGATAGCATCGAATTATCCCTATGTCATAAAAGAATGCCAAATAATCATTTTCTAAGGTCACGTGTCCAGGCACCAATTTTAAAATAAATTTATGAAAAATATCTTATTCTCACACAGTCTTTTTTTCTTGATAATTCTACAACTCATCCTAGTGTGTGTCCCAAGCATCCTTATTGAATAAAGATTCTTCAGTAATATGGAAATGAAAGTCAATCTCGACAACCCAACACCCACGGTGGTAAGTTATTTCCTATAAACTCAAACACCAAAATTAATTTTTCAAATAAAATAAAAGAAAATAATATTACAATAAATAATATCTAGGATAGGTTTTGCACAAAAATTGCTAACAAACAATTAAATCAAAATATACTTGACATTTTGTATAACCATTGGAGTCAATAATACAAATGACTATTGTCCATCATTTAGGGATTAGAAAAATGGGTTAATGTCTTATAGACGGAGCCACACTAAGTTGTGACAAATGAGATAAGAAAGAACGATGAAGTTGCAGAGAAAGAGAGAAATTCAAAACTATGATACTGTGAGTCGCAACATGGTATGCCTTCTAACAATAATTAATAATTTTAATAATAAATTATATATATATGGGGGTTCCATTTGGACCTCCGGACCAGTGGGTTCAATACGGAATCGAATTCCAACCCGCCCTATTATCATCCGTATTCCTATAAAATAAAAATTCTAAAACCTCAATTACATCTCAAAGGTCGTGTACAAAATTTGTTACAAGACCAATTTCTAATTAAATAAGAAAATCTGACATGTCCAACTCTTATTATAAAAGAGTTTTTAATCTT